>BJBW01004541.1:0-18289 GCA_004320125.1 Scolopax mira | reverse complement strand
CTGCCCAGGGAGGTTGTGGAGTCCCCTTCTCTGGAGGTTTTCAAGCCCCACCTGGATGCAGCCCTGAGTGACATGCTCTAGCTCTGGGCAATCCTGCTTCAGCAGGGGAGTTGGACTAGATGATCTCTATGGTCCTTTCCAACTCTAAAATTTCAGTGAAATTCTTTCCAAGGTATGCTGTGCTCACAATGAGCTGCTGGAGCACACTCAGGGATAATCCAGGGTTCCAGATTCCTGGTAAGATACACTGAGTAGAAATGCTGGAGATGTTTAACTTGGTAACCATGTAACCAGGGTTGTGATGCAGTATTGGTAGGAATTTTGGGATACTCCAAATAGGTTAGAAAGTAAATTTGCAGATAAAAGATGTGAAGAAAAAGATGCATGCTGAGAGAAGAAAAAGGGAAACGGACCTACAACAACTTCTGAGATGCTGGTGTTTCCAATGCACCTTCAGGCACATGTATGCCTATATTGTATCTGTGTGTATGCATATGTGCATACAATCCACTGAAAATTTCTAAAGTGCCATTGATATTTGAGATTTACAAGTAAAAATAAAGCTCATGAATTATTTCAGACGCTTTGAACAGTTAAAGTTGCCAACTGTTGTCCTATAAATTTATGAAGGAAGAAATACTTTTCAGGTTTCAGTGGAGAGGTTTTGTTTGTTTGCTTTGACATATTTTTTTTTTCTTCTAATTCCATACCTGGGCTGTTTGTGGAAAAGGAATACAAATCATAAATATAAAACTACAAAGAACTGTTAATGACTGGGTGGTAAAACACAGTGTTTTTCAATGTCCATATATTGAGTCTGACAGATGAAAGAATGGGAGAGAAGCAGCAATGAGTGGAATACAGGGACCTAGAAGCAAATGTAAATAGAAAGATTATTGGAATAAGGAAAGAACAGTCATGCATGTATGTGTAACAGATCCTCCTTTAAGCCAGTCTGCATGGAGTATGGATTTGATAATGCCTTAGAGGTGTATATCTGTAGACCAACTCAGGTTTTTAGCTTTGAAAGTGTCTTACACAGTGTCTGATATCAGCAAAACAATATCTAAACTTTTGTGGCATTAAAAGAGTGAGTTGTGAGAATTCTTTGTGAAGTCTAACATGAAAATAAATTGTCCTCTCCCCCTTCTATCCTTTTTCTCTAGGATCCCGTCTCCGCCAGGAGGACTTTCCACCACGGATTGTTGAACATCCTTCAGATGTGATAGTCTCTAAAGGAGAGCCAACAACTCTGAACTGTAAAGCTGAAGGAAGGCCATCCCCTACTATTGAGTGGTACAAGGATGGAGAGCGAGTAGAGACGGACAAGGATGACCCGCGCTCCCACCGCATGCTGCTGCCCAGCGGATCTTTATTTTTCTTGCGTATCGTGCATGGACGCAGGAGTAAACCGGATGAAGGAAGTTATGTTTGCGTAGCAAGGAACTATCTTGGAGAAGCTGTGAGTCGCAATGCATCTCTGGAAGTGGCATGTGAGTAGTTTTGTATGATTACCACTGTGTCGAACTCTATAGTTGATTTCATGGTGTCATCTAGCACTCGCACACAGGCAGCGTCTGGGAGATAACAAAGGTGTTTAAGTATGGCATTTCGTCATTAGCTCTAGATCTTAGTCAAGGCATTTTTACATACATTGGTACAGTAGCAGTGACCATACAGAATATGTGATTTACACTGAAGCAAGGCTCTAGCCAGTATAATCATGATTGGCACAAATGTGGACAAAGCTAATCGTCCTCTGAAGATTAATTTAATTTTAAAATTATGACTAAAGTTGGTTCTACTGAAACTAATGTGGACAAATACCTATCATTTAATACAAGGTGTACTGTCTGTTTCTCTTTATCTAGTCATCTGTTACCTCAACAGAAGCAGACAGTTTCTTGGTGACTCATGTTCTGTACTGCTGGAAACCTCAATATATGCTTCTCCACCATAAACTTGATACAGGCCTCATTCATTACGTGAATGGCAAGTGAAATTGTTGGCCATTTCTCATATCAAGGGCAGTCTTATTCTTTATCAATTCTCTTTGTCTTAACTGAGAAGTTGTCACAGCTCTTTCAGAGACCACTCAGCATGTGTCATCTGCTTCCACTAGAGTTAGCAGAGACATTCATTATATTCACACATTATATAAGGTCATCTTACAGAAACTACCACGTGTTGCATGGGGTTTTTTTACTGCTTATTTATATGACTTGAATACACACTAACCTTTTTATTCAGAATATCAACCATGGGTAGCTGTGTGTCTTCCTGTAGAGGTGTATTGTAGTAGATTTTTGTATGCTTTTCTCTTGCTGGACTTCAGTTTCCCCTCCCACAGTCTTCATCTGCCAATAGTTTCACTGAAATATATTTCACTGAAGTTGGGATTTAGCACAAACTCGTATTACTTAGTTGATAAAGAGTATTTAAGTACACATTGGAAGGTATATTGGTTTAAAGGAGGGAAAAAAAAGCCAAAAAAAAAAAAAAAAAGAAAAAAAGCACAGAACCCTTTATTCCTGATTCAGTCTGAAGTCTTTTGTAGCTAAAGTGATGTGATCTTGAGGCTTCGGTCTTCTCAGAAATGTCGGAAAATGCCATTTTTGAGATTGTGTTGTAAGCCAAGTAGAAGAGACTGGTTGACGAACTTCCACTTGTCATAACCTAGATGCAAAACTGTTTCAAATGAAAAAATGAAAAGAGTTTCAGCAAAAATTGAAGGCATAAGTAAATGTGTATCTGCCAATAAAGACATTACAGAATTTTATTCAGTTTGGTTAAGTATTTAGGAATCAAGAAGACGACCAATTTAAGGAAAGCAGAAATCTGGGTAAGTATGACTCTAGATAAATTTATCACATTATTTCTTTGTACCTGTAGTTTTTAAACTGTCTTTTTGCAGGAGACTGTAAACTGTCTCCTATGAGAGAGGCTAAACACTTTGAAATCTTTATTGCAGTCCAGTTGAGATACAGATATCTCCTGTCAAAGTTCAGAAGATTGTTCAAGTTATACCTTGAGTCATTAAAGTAAAGCGACTGATTATATTCTATATTTTGCCTTTTTTCCACTGATACTTACTTCATTGACTGCTGAGAGACTTGTTACTGTATCTTTAGGCTCTGGAGTTACTGTTTTAACTACTGTAGCTGGTGTCAGCTCGTGCATGAGCTGTATGTGAGATCACAGAATCATAGAATGTTTTGTGTTGGGAGGGACCTTAAAAACCCCCCTGCCATGGGCAGGGATACTGTCCACTAGACCAGGTTGCTTAAAGCCTCATCCAGCCTGGCCTTGAACACTGCCAGGGAAGGGGCATCCACAACTTTTTCTGGGCAAATTGTTGCAGGGTCTCAACACTGTCAGAGTAAAGAATTTCTTCCTAATATCTGATCTGAATTTACCGTCAGTTTAAGATCATTACCTCTCATCCTGTCACTTGTTGGAGATAGAAAACTTTAAAAATAGTAAAACTGAGGTTTTTTTTTCCTCAGAGATATTTTAAAGCAGGACCACAGAACACGAAACCCTTAATCTGAAACCATAGCCAAAGGTTTTGCAATAGCAACATGCACCTGACACCTGGTTATTCTACTTTTTTCATGGTTTAGAAATTTAACTGACTTGAATTCCACAATTAAATTGTTTAGCAGTCTAAAGCAGGCACTCCTATTCCACTTCAACAGTGCTTTGTCTTTTGAATCATACTGTGGTTGTGGTTACAGAAAGGTCTTCATCAAAGAAGAAAATTGTAGATAATACGTACATTGCTTGTTTACGTAATTTTCAAGATTCTGCTGGTTTTATGTCCCCTGGTTTTAAAAGCACATGGCAGTGCTTGATGTGTATCAAAGGCATCATTTGGAGGATGACTGTGAAACTACCTGGTTTCCCTTGGTTTTGAGACACTTAATATGATTTTTGGTTCTAAATCAAGTTTTCAAGTGACTTTCAGAACACAGTTACATTAAGGCTGCGTTTCTAATGTCAGTGTTTCTGGACTGAAGAAGATGGGCAGATCTGTAGCAGCCCATTTGCACGTTAGGGAAATGAATTGTTGCTGATAGTTTGTTGTCAACAGTGAGTTCTCATTCACCTGTTCAACTGCTGCTGAAAACTATTGAGTTGCCTGGATACTGCAGCTCTGTCTATGGGAGCTGGGTCTTGCTTATGCATGGGATTTGGTCTTGCTTATGCTATCTGTAACAGTGCTGAAAACTGCTCTTTCCACACTAAGCCAAGCTGTTTTCATCACCAGAAAAAGGACGGTTGTCCTTTGCTGACAACAGGGGTGTGGATTATTATCTGACTGTAGGTGGCCTCAAATTGTGCCTCTAGAGACAAACCACTACTTTTTACAGGTTTAAAATGCTTAAGGCTGCTGTTTTAGTGAAAAAATCACTAATTGTTTGACTTATTAAATTGTCAGTTGCCAATAATGTGCACTTGCAACTTTTGAATGATTTATGAAGAGATATCTGTTTTATGTGTTTGTGTGCTCATGCTTATGCATTCAGATGATCAACAGTGCTAACCGTGGTTCATTCTCTTCTACCTTTCCTCCCTTCTTCCCCCCCACCTCACCTCACCTTGGGCACCTGTCACAAAAACAGTGGGATTGAAAATCTTATCATATATCTATATTTATATGCAAAGACAGGCGAAAAGCTCATAAGTGAAATTCACTTGGGGCATACAGTGATTCTGAGCGTAGTGTGACTGGTTTTGAATTCAATAATTTTATCCCTTGGTTTTCTGGAGTAGTTTTTGCAAGTTGCTGAAGTCCCTAAGCTCTTTTTGATCACATAGCAGATAACACTTTTCCAAATATGATGAATTAAGGTACCAGCCCATCCAAAATATTTAAGCTTTTAAATCCGGGCCTATTCAGAGCATGTGCATGCAATCAAGGGCAGGTTTTTTTGTGCTGATGTATGTCCTTGGAAAAATTTCTCTGGGCCAGTGAAACTCTGAAGAACTGTGATTTGGGAAGTTACTTATAAAACAATATTAACACACAGAACATGCTTTTAGATTTTTTTTGCTTTAATTTAGAAAGTCTTTAATCCAGAAGACATTTAGGAAGAAATTGGATTTATTTGAAGACAGTTTTTAGGATTGATATGACTTATTCTATTTCATTCTTCTTTTAATGCATTAATCCATGGTGTGCTTTGTGCGGGTTACTTCTTTTCAGTAGCAGCTTCCTCAGAAGCTAAAAATAATGCTAATGCCAGAAGCAAAACCATTCTTCTACAGTGTATGTGGCAAATTCTGATGTAGTATTTGTATATTTTATGGTTACATCATTAAAAGTAAATGTTCTAGTCTTAAAAAAACTACAAAGAATGGTATTCAAAAGAGTGAAATGTCATTCTTTTCATTTTGTGTACTAGAATGTTTTTGTTGAAATTGAACAAGGGTTGGCATTATTAGAAATACGCTCAGATTTTCTTGGGAGGGTTTTAGAAAGGGAAGTTGTCTTAAAATAGTTTGATCTTTCATGAAACCACTTTCATATTTGAAAGCCAGAAGTTTGATTTTAAAAGCAGTTTTTTCACGATGTCTGAATGGACCGTGATTGAACCTACGTGGTGGAGTTTTCCAGTGGGAATATCAGGAGACACATTTGCAACAGCAACCCTAGGTAGGATTTCAGTTGGGAGCACTGGGACGCCACATGGAAGCAAGAGCATGAGGGTCCTCACATTGAGTCAGGCTGCCTCTGATCTAGCCCGAGTCAGCGGCAGCCCCAAGAGATAGCAGCTGTAGCCCCAGGTGTTAAATATGTGACAGCAGCTTGATCTATCGACCACTGTAAGAGGGGCTTTGGCCTAAATGAAAATTCATGAAAAATTGATGAAGTCCCCAGATTATTTTTTTTTTTTTCTCTTTTCCTTTTTCAGTGCTGTGCCAATGCAGCGAGGAGAGATTAAATGAGGTGTTGAACGCTTTAGTGGCAAGGAGGTTGTGGTTCAAAGGTCAGGGGTCAAGGGAGGAAAAGAAGACCAATTTTCTACCTTACTTTCTTTTACAAGAAAACATGAGGCTTTTCAGATTAGCTGGGATTTGCTGCCATTTTAATATAAGGGAAAAAAAACCTCAGGAATATTCACAAATAAGGTTCTGTTCTGCATTGGTTGGCGAAGGGTAGGAATGTGTGGGTTGGTGCTAATAGAAAACAGTGGAAGACTCTGAGTCATAATTCAATCGGAGAACCAGAAATAGATTGAATTTTGTAATGGCAGTATAAATTTGGGCTTCCATCTTTCTGAGTCTGTGCTTGAACTGAAGTCATTTGGAGAAAGAAGAGGTCTTGCATTATTTATATGTCACAGATTGCTTGAATAGCATGCTTTGGAACACTCTCCAAACATAATGATCCTGTTTATGTTAGATCCAAAACTGAATTATGTTTTTTATCTGTAACAAAAGAGGTTAGAGTAGCACTGACTGAGTTTAGTGTGAGGAGTCACGGGTGTATTCCGAAGCGAGCATAAGACAGATCTTAAACACTGGAGACAGTAATTTTACAAATAAAACAGGTATGTTTTATTATTCAGTGAGTACAGACTGAGAGGTATAAAATATATGCTATGCAATCATCTCTGTATCATAATGCTAATGGCTATTTGCTGGAGCACGTGCAAAAGGCTGCAATATGTTCACAATAATGGAGTTAATTTCATTTGAGATAGTCGGGGTAAAGACCACCTGTAAAACAGGATGGAAAAAGAGCACAATGTATGTGGCTGTAAAACGGGTGGATGATTTTTCTCATCTATTTTCTGTTCAATATATGATTTAAAGATAAAAATTGCTATTAATTCTGTTACTGGTAATTTCAAAATCTGATTTGCTTTGGGGTTACTTTCATGTGTGGAGAGTATGTCCTGTTCATTTACTTATACACCTCTCACCCTCATCTTTCTAAAGAGAGTGTGAAAAGCTTCCTGTCTGAGATTGGCAGTCTTTTGCTCTCATCAAGACAGAAGTAATTATTGTAAAAATTTAAATGCTGGAGACTGTGCTGCTGTGGATAAGCCATATCAGGACATCGAAAAGCATCATGCTTTTTCTTACTCTACATTTTTTCTGAGAAGAAATATAACAAACCATGGCTATTATCACAGCGCACTTAATGAAAATAAAATTCCCCATTTAGAAGAAAATAAAATTGTATCTGATTAGATAAACAGAGAAAAGGCATAAGATGGGGAGGCACACTTCAAACCTTCTTGGTACTTCTGAAGCTTGCAATAAGCTACGTCTGTGAAAGATGAAGCCATTGGGGATATCATTGTGACAAGTCATTACATAATACAGCATTTCTGTATAGGACATATTTAATTCTTACAGTCATTATTAAAAATTAGACAGTTTAATAAATACTAATGAATGAAGCCATATCAGATAAATCAAGATCTGACTGATGTGTCATTGCAAAGTTTCCTTTTGAGCCAAAAGAGTAGTTCTGATTATTTACTTTTTTAGTTTAGCTTTTAGCTTAGTATGTGTTTCTAGTGCTTCTGGCTTCACCTTGGAAAAGAAACCTACACATTTGAGAGGGTGTGATTGTCATACCAATAGCCAGAGTGAACTAGAATTTTCATGGTTGAGGTGCTCTTCATCAGAACAAACTAAACTGTGTCTCCTGTCCTTAACACATTTCTCACAAACTGTTTAAGATTGTGCTTCAACAATGATGCCTTCAGCATGGACAAAACCAGTACCTTCCATCATCATCCACTAGGATTTAGATAGGGGACTTCATCATTATATCATTTCTTGTCCTTGGGTACCAGAAGAGTGTTTGTCGTGAGCATTTAATCTCAGCTGGTTATGTGTGCTGAGAAGGGTGCACCAGCCCAATGTAGTTTCTTTAACAGCTAGAATTTGGTTCCACGATGTGAATTAATTCCTTCAGAACAGGTGAGTGTATCCTTGCAGTGTGCTCTCTTGCATTGTGTACAGTCCAGTATCATCCCCACCATTCCTGTAGTAGAAATCGTTTCTAACATCCAGAAATGGTTAGAAAAGCTTTCTGCAGGTTCTCTAACTTATTTCTTGAATTCTTCTGACCAGAATCTGTCCTTGTTCCCCACCTAAAAGAGAACTTTCAGCGCTACATTTTTAGAAGCTATTTGCAGTGTGCTTGATCTTATTCAGCTCGTAATAATTTCTTGCACATTTCCTCATTTGATTTTTATCAGCTACCTTCTTTCCCTTGCCTTTGATTTGATTTTATTTTTTTTTAAATCAAATCCTGTTGTTTATGTATCTTTGAATGCTCTACCTGATAAAATGTGACAGCTAAGGAACTACTGATGACTCTACAGAAACCTTTCAAGAGATCAACTGTTGGCTGATCTGTTAGTGTGTGCATCATCTATACTGAGATTAATTTTTTTTTGGTTGACATTTCTATGATTTTTTTATTTCATCTGGGAAATGAAGGAGAACAAGATAACATTGCATTTTTACAACTCTGTTCCCTTTACTCAGGAGCCCATAAGCAATATTTGAATGTTAATTTAAATATTAGCTATTCCTGGCATATGCTTCAGACGTACTATTCTGCGATGTAAGGCTTAAAAATAAGTACTCATTTGAAGTGGTACTTCAGACTATTACTTTGCAAGTGTTGCATGACCTCAATTCTAACAAAGTTTATTACTATGGTAATTAACAGTAATTATTAGGGTGAGATTGGTAGATGTTTTATACATACATTATATGTATGCATGTATATAGGGGTTTCTTATTCTGATAATCATTGTATTTGTTTGAAGACACGAGAACCTTATCCTTCTTACTTTTTTTTTTGTGTGTCTTTCTTCAGATATGTTCTTCCCCCTATTCCTGTTCTTAAAGGACTAAAATTTAATCATGTTGTTGGTGATACTTCCACTTAGAGTGCTGCCACAGATGTTATACTTCAAATAAGTTTCTAAAATTTGGAATTTATGTGGGAAACGAAGTGGTAGTTTTGTTCCACTCCTCTTGCTTGAATTTTTCAAGTGGGAATGATGTGAATGTATATTGATACTTTGGAAATAGCTTCTTCATGTTAGACAAGGGAGGTGTGCACAGTCATTTTCTGCTGTCTCATAGTTCTGTCTGCCACTGTACAAGGAGATGTAGAGATGTAAAGAACTGAGAGCCCTGGACCACTGAGTCCTGTGTATTCTACATAGCTGTATTTTGTAATTCCGTTTAGAAAAATTTCAAGCTGCACTTTGCAAAGTAGTTTGATTGTTTTGCCCTTCACTCCCAAGCTCACTATGTTCCCTGTTTCTCTTGGAATCCTGTCATCTTGGAACTTACATCTTCCAAGGGTGAGAAAAATAGTTCTAATGTTTCCAATATAAATGTAAACATGTCTTATTTATGCTTGTTCTTGTGATCTGATTTTCCTTTAGTTTCGTTGTATTCTTTCCTTTGTATTTATGGACCACAGTGGTATCACTTCTTATCTCTGCTATTGCTAAGTTAAACAGGAAAAGCTCATGTGTTCTCTTGGAAAATATTTGCTTGATCCTAGTAGTCATTCTTTAGGTGTTGTAGTCAGCATACATCTTCTGAGATTGCACATAGTATTTCAAGACTTGCATGCTATGCTTTGTGAACTAAGATTAATAACTACTTTCACTGTTTCCTTATCTATCAGTCCTGTGATCATGTTTAACTCTTTCCTTGTATGCATTTGGTAGCTCATAGTCATTCTATAGCAATCTGATGCAGATCTTTCTCCTACTCTATATTCGTAACAGATGAGCTTCTACTTTACAGTAAACTTCCCTGTGATCAGTTCGAAACCATATGACCTTGCACTTTCTATTATTCCACTTCATCTAGCATCTCCTACACTAGTCATTAGTAGTGTGCAGCTCTTCTTGTTTAATGTGATCCTGCTGTTGGGTCCTGCTGGACTTGTTGCCTAATCTTGTATGCCAAAATAGAAGGTGGCCTTGATATTCAAAATTTGCAATTTCTTAATCCACCTGTATCTTGCTGGAGGACTTGAACCTGTCTCCCAGTTTGAGGTAAAACAGAACCAACTTTCTGTTCAGCAATTTTACATCTTAGCTAGGCCTCTTCTAACTCTCTGAAATTAACAGCATATTGTGGAGAAAACTGCTCATTCTTGGAGTGATAAGACCAACATTTGTACTTCAAGCCAAGGAACCGCATGCAGAGAGGCTCTTGCTTATGCTTATTGCTATAACAATCAAGGTCAGGTAACTTCGTTGGAGGGTCGGAAATGGGAAAAGCATAGACAAGTCTCACCTGTGGGGTGGAGCGGACAGGACAGGTGACCCAAACCTGACCAACAGTGGTATTCCATCCCATCTGCCCCATGCTCAATATAACAGCTGAAGGATCAAAGAGCCAGCTCTCGTCAATAGCAGATGTCCAAAGAGGACCCTGTCTGTTCATCTGACTTCAGTCCCAATCTGTGTGTTCCTGACTCCAGAGCTGGAATCCAGTTCCCATCTCTCAGTGAGTCCAGTCTGGGACTTCCCCAGTGCCTGCTGGTGACATCATCATCCTGGGAGCTTGATACAGCTTCATATATATAGTATCTATTTTATTTCCTTTTTGATTTTAATATTCATACTTCATTAAAGTAGTTTAGTTCATTCTAAACTTATAAATATCTTTATCTCTTCTTGCCTTTTTGGAGAGAGGGAGGGAGGGGCCACTTGTCATTCTGATTGTCCAATATGGCCTAAACCACAACCTACCTCTTGTCCACCTGCTATGCAAAATCATTTGATGAATTAAATGGGAAGGAAACAAGTTTCTGTCAGCTTATGAACAGAATACCAACCCAGCAAGGTTGAGGCACACGAACATTGCTTGTGGGAAGGAAATCACTTCACTGACTCCGATTCTGCTTCTGTAGCAGTCTCAAAAGAGCAATCCATACAAGAGAATCTGAGGGGAAAATGTCCCCAGTTTAAGCAGATAAGGTGAGTAGCACTGTTGCAAAAGAACTTACATTGGTTAATCTTTCGAATTAATTTTTAGATCATAATGTATGCAAAAAGTTCCCCATTTCCTGTATATGTGTAGGCATACAAGTGTAATTTAGACGAATGTAGGTATGGAAAGGAACAAAAGAACTAATTGTAGCCCTCTGACTTCAACTTTTGGAATTAATTATGGAGTGCTATATGTAATGCACCAGGTGACTGACAGTATTATAAACCCCTAAAGCTGATAGATAATAACCATCACTTTGTATTTTAGCAGAGACCGATATTAAACGGAACTTCAGGTGTGGTTAGAATGTAAGAATTCTTATGTTTTGTCCAGAAGAGTACTATTGAGGTAGTTGTATAATACTTCTTAGTTTTTATTTTATATGGAAGAAAGAAATTAGTGATGATGAAAGAAATTAGTGTCCTCAGGACAACTTTCAGTTTATTTCCATGACAGATGCAAACTCTTAATAGGTTCTACAGGCGCACGTAGCAGATTATCAGCTGTTAGTAACAAGAGACATTTTGTTTGCAATATGGTCACACAGTGGTTTTGAGAACAATACATCTTTACTGTTTCTTAGTTTTCAAAGCTGGGACTGTGATCATTTTTCAGGAGGCCTTCCATTTACATCAGAGGCAGTGGCCTAATGCCTTACTGGGTCACACCAGTTGGTCCGTCTCGCTCAATGGTCTATCTTGGTTAGTGACAAAGACAGAGACTGCTTAGGAGAATACATGAGCTTAAAACTCATGTGAGCCACTCTAAGTGGCTCATTTCCCTCATGGATTTTGGGAAGAACAGTTGTCTCTCTTGTTAGAAATCAAAAAAGGCCCAGTAGTGGTAAACCTGTGGTAGTTGAAAGCATCTGGTAATGGTAAAACACTGTCGTCTTAGTCATTGAGATATTTGGTATCTTTACTGAAATATTGTCTTAATGAGAGAGACCTGTAAATACAGTTAAGAGTTTCTTTCTCTGCACCTCATTTTTCTCTTGAAGTATAGAATATTTAGAATATTTTAAAGTTAATTTGGTAACAAAGACAATATGAGAACACAGTTTGGGTATAAATTAGAAGTTACTGAAGAAAATTGTGAAGTTAAATGAGCCTTTTAAAAAATGTTAGGATGACTTTTTCTTCTAGAAAACCATCTTGGTTACTAAAGAGTAAAAGACAAAAAAAAATTTACATTATTTTTGGAGAGTACTTGCTTTTGTGAATTATATTACTTATAACTCTGTCATCTCTTTTTAATATATTTCTTTTATACTTCAAATCTAGGAGCAGCAACTACCGCAAGTTGGGTTGAGTAAATCATGTTCACTCTTTGAATTGTTGGGGGGGGAAATAAGTAGCCTGCAGTTTGAAATCATACTTCAACTGAGAAATATGATTTAAGCCTCTTTAGATGCTAAAGATACATATTTTAGAGCCCCTGTTCATTCAATTAGCATATATACAATTCTTATTCTATTGCAAAAGCAACTTAATTACCTGACTCATACCTGTTAATTCCACTCCTAGAGATGCATGCCTAAAAGTCAGCGGTAGCAATACTGAACATCAGTCATGTTTTCTTTGAGATTCAGAGCCATCTGTTCAAATTCATGTATCATGTTGATTGCAGAACCACAAGCAGAAGCCAAATATTTTGATTGTTAGTACAATATTTTTAGGAACATTAGAGATAGTCTTAATTTTATTTACCTCCCTCTGCCTTCTGTAAAAACCAGGTGACTTTCTTCATTCTTTTGTTCAAATTACATTCCCATTTGGGTAACATCTGATCCTGAATGCATTAGTTCCTGTAAATTTTGGACTTTTAAATAATTTTTATATGTACTATGTAAACTTTGATTCTATCAATCACTCTACTCCCTCAGGAGCATTTAGTGTAAATAAACTTTTCAGAAACTGGACCACAGGGAAAGAAATTGCAGAAATCCAAACAAAAAGGTTTCCTTTTTCTCTAAAAAATAGACATCTTGCAAAACCTAAACAAAAATGAAACCAAACAGCCCAAAAAATCCCAAATCACCAAACACACCACCCCCCACTTCCCACCCCCCACCCCCTCAAAAAAAGAAACAAAAAAAACCCAACAAAAAATATGTGGCAGCGGTATGGTTTGATCAGCAAATTGTCATAGAATTACTTCGTTCCCTACCTGTGTCATTAGTCTAAGTGATATCTCTGCTGAAGCCCGTGCTTTTACATGTGTTGTGAAATTGGAAATGGGGAGTTTGGAACAGAGCCCTGGATTATTCAATCTGATTTTTTTTTTTTATCAGCTAATTTGGTCAGATTCTAAGGACATGTTTTTCACTTGCTAGAATAAAAGCTTATCTTTGACTATTCTTTATGTAATTCACTTGTTAATTTTGCCATTCATCAAAATATTTTGACTGGTTATCATAAATATACTGTGCATATGGGCAGATCTAGGTTTAAATGTCACTTTTCTCATTATACACCTGCATATTGAACAAACGAGAATTTGGTTTCTGTCGTATCAAACCTCTTTCACAGTTGTTTCATTCCAGTGCTGCAGATGTGTTTATAGATATAATTTTCATCTCTCTTGGAAATAATTTCACTTTTGCAGAATGGTTCATTACAAGGAATGGATGTAAAAAGTAGAAGTTAAAAGCTATGAGAAAGGAACAGTTTTGTATCAGGATGTCATCAGATGTCTATATGTCATCAGTGACATATAGAACTGGTAAACAACCAAGATATAATGTGCAATATATTTATTAACCACATATTTATTTTTTTGCTATCATTACAGGAATAAGAACTTTCAAATTATAATAAATTCTTGTCAATATTGGTTAGGACCTGTACAGTGTACAGCGATATAACTATCATATACATTTATTTTATATATATTATAATTTATATAATCTATAAATATATGCAAATATACATGTGAAATATATATACACTATAACTATATATCTTTTTAAAAGTAGGGTCTATCATCAATGTGCATTAAGATTCCTCACTAATGGACAGTTATGGGGTTTTAGTGTCATCTGTCACTGTCTGTGCTTCAAAGAAGCTTCTTTGTCAGGCACAGAATGAGTGCAATACAACTGCAGTATGAAATGTATGTATTTCCATCCACTCTCACTGTATACTAGAGCCAGTATATGACAGTGTATTCTTTTTGCTCCCTTTCCACTAGTCCTATACATATGCAAATAGCTACAGAAGAAATACTAAATTGATTTTTTTTTTTCTGATTTTTGCGGTCCTCTCTTTAGCCTTGGTGTTTCTGCTGTGATACCTATTGGATATTTGTAAAAAAACTTTTTTTTTTTTTCTAATCAAGTAGACTAAAAACAACCCAAGGAATTTAAGGGGCAATGTTAGTAAGGGTCAGTACTTGTTTCTATACGTAGCACCAACTGCAGGGAACGTGTGTATACTTGTGCCAGCATTTCCATCGTCTATCCCAAACTCCCCAGTTGAGGTGACCTCTGAAGTGCCTGCTACAGTGAGTGATGGAGTTAATGAGATCCAGCGACACCATGACCCTGACCCCCTCGTGGCCTTGGTTTCACTCATCCATCTTCCTAGCCCCACAGGCTGTGATGTGCTGTGTGGAGACAGGATTAAACAAGTGTGAATAAACAAGTTCAAAGCTTTCTGTCATGGCTGCCAACACAGAACATCAGGAAAATGAGACACTAATAACCCAGTACTGGGGAGGCATGTTGTTTTGCCAGAGGAACACCTGGGGAAAGTGCCACTTCCTATGCGATTAGTTTTTTACATGCCAGGAAAAGTTTGCTTAAGACTTCTGTGAAGGATGCAAGATTTGGCCTGCCATTCTTCTTAGTCATGAAGCTAGCAGCCTTCAGACCAGAGGTAGAATACATCGTCCAGAAAGGTGGTGAAAAACCTATGAAAGCAGTACCTTTTGCTTGTATCATGTCTTATTTGGCTATGACTCCTCAGAAGTAATTGAAGGGTTGGTTTGGGGGTTTTTTTGTGGTTTTAACCTAATCTATTTACAAGAAAAAAACCAGCCTGACATGTTTCACCAAGATGTTATAAGAGGAGTTTTGTACTTTGTCATAGCCAAAACATTTTTTGCTATAATATGATTTCAAGTTAAATCTGTGTCTGTAGGTAGGATGCTGAGTTAAGATATGCTTTTTTGGTTGTGACAGTGGTTTAGGTAGTGTCTGTCTGTCTTCTCCTTGTCAAGACACTGTCTTTATCCTGGGGTCCTCTTGGATCAGTTGACTAGTTAGTGATTAAACATTTTCATTTAATTCAATGGGTCAGAGCTGTTGTGGTGGGTAGAAAATTACTGACCGATTATCAGTCTCACCACATCTGACATCCAGCCTTAGATGGTTCATCATCTGAGAATTCATAACACTTTTGCTTGAGCGATAACACGCTCAACTACCTGTGTGATCATGGATCTAAGCACTGGGAATGTTGTGGTCAGGATTGATAGGACAGATGCCACAGAATTTAGAAGTGCATCATCTTTTTTTTTTGAGATTAAAAAAAAGCTCATTAGTACCAACTACTAAAGAGTGTGCTAGGGTCAGTAGCAAGCTTAGCAATATACAAAGCTGTAATTCACTGATATTTGTCTTTTCCTGGAGCCTTTCAAGAAATAAAAGTGCTTTTCAGAACTGGATGAGCTTTGGCTTTAGAGTAACTGGACACTTATAAAGTAGAAAATATGAAATTATTTTTGAAGTGTAAAAGTAGCAAATTCATATTGAAACAAGTATCTTTTCAGAGACCTGTTAATTTCATTCTTGTTACACAGACAATCTTATTATTACTGACCGACAGCCTAAGTTTAGGTTTGTTTCTTGAGTCCAATCCTGAAATTACTGTGAGCAAGCCCAGTTGGAGATGGAGCACTACAGTACTTCTAGGTTACAAAACTCAGACCTCTTATATTGAAATTTGTGGCAAAACAGAAGGATACCTGAGACAGCTAATGAATGAAAAAGACACTTGAGCATTTTCAAGCTTAGCAAAGTAAGAGTGGTTGTAGTGATGGGGAATTTATTCCTCAACAAATTCCTCAACTATTTGAGATTCATCCCCTCAGTGATTTCTGTTGTTGTTCTTGTAATTTTTTTATTTTTTATATTTTTTATTTATATCTTATGAAAAGATTTCCACTCTTCCTCTTCTATGACTATTACTCTGCTGGTTTGTCTACTTGCTCACTGAACATCCCTCAAACATCTCTGACTTCAGAGTGACTTGTGAAGCAAATTTATCTAATGCTCTTTTGGGATATTGACCTCAAAGATACAATTGATTGATTTATGATCTGTGTAGTACTAGTATGATCTATGTAGTAGTGAGGTGAAATCTAGCATTAGTGAAGAAATTTCAAGTTTATTTATTGTCATTATTCTTCATCTTGCGAAGTGGTCCAGACTACAGACGGAATGGGATTTCATTGTATGTGGCTTTGAGGAAATACAACTTTTAATCTATAACCTACTGGACTTCATAAAAGATGATGAGACGGAGTTTTCAGAGAAGTGTTATTTTCATCATTTAAAGTGTAATAAAGCTTCTATGTTGGCATTATACAGGTGTTAATAAATGTTTTTATAGAAGTAAAATGGTTTCACTTCTGTAAGAGGGCTGATAGTCATGTTTAAGATTAAAGGAGTCATAACCTTTAATTCTTACAGTTCTTAATCTAGTTGGTTTTATTTCTGGGAGGTTTAAGAGAGTACTAGTTTTCCACTTTTTTAGGTCTTCTCATTCTATCCGTCCTTAAAATCATAAACAAGCTTAGGGTTCATTTAATATAATGATTCCATAGAGACATCTTCTAATTCCGAATAGTTTACAAGTATGACATTTGAAACCTTTAATGTCATGTGCAGCCAAAGGGGAGAAATGCTTTGAGAGGAGGTAAAATGATTGATTTTTTTTTTCTTCTTTTCCAGAGGATTAAACTACAGTTTTATAGCTAGTACTAAAATAAAAGTCAGATACAAACCTTACAGTCAATGCTTGTATCAGTTAACCAATGAATGGGTCTCATTTAAACTCATAAGTTCTTTCAAGGGTTCAAAATGCAATCACTATGAAAATAAAGCTGAGTTAAAGCTTTGTGGAAACAGACATCAGAACAAAAAGTCTTATTTTTATTCAGTTTTTAATTCCATTGTATAAAATATTTGCTAATATAGATTTTTATTTCCTCCTTTTAGCTAGTATTCCTTCCAGGGTTTGATTAGAATGGATGAGAAAGTGCTATAATTTCAGTTCTTTCTTTTGATATGGATTTCTATGTATTACCATCCCTCTTTTACAAATTGTTAGCCAATACTTTTTTATTTCAAAAGAATTTGTGAAGCTAAGTATATTGTGGATCTGAAATGCTAAAATAATGCTAGTATAATAGGCAGTAGTGAGATATTTTTCTCCTGTTGATATAAAAGCACTGTTTACCCATTGGATGTGATTACTGTTTAACTGCATGTGCCGCTTTCACTGAATTTCACTGAGTTTTTAGAGTTGGAAGGGACCATAGAGATCATTTAGTCCAACTCCCCTGCTGAAGCAGGGCTGCCCAGAGCTAGAGCATGTCACTCAGGGCTGCATCCAGGTGGGGCTTGAAAATCTCCGAAGAAGGGGACTCCATGACCTCCCTGGGCAGCCTGTTCCAGGGCTCCCCTCACTGGGAATTAGGTTTTTCTCATATTTGAGTGGAACCTCCTATGTTCCAGCTTGAGCCCATTACCCCTTGTCCTCTCACTGGCAACCACTGAAAAGAGTTTGGCTTCCTCCTACTTCAACCCACCCTTTAGATACTTACAGGTGTTAATAAGATCTCCCCTCAGCCTTCTCTTCTCCTAAAGGCTAAAGAGTCCCAGCTCTCTCAGCTTTTTCTCATAAGGGAGATGCTCCAATCCTTGACTCATCTTTGTTGCCCTTCACTGGACTCTCTCCAGCAGCTCCTTGTCCCTCTTGAACTGAGGAGCCCAGAACTGATGCAGTATTCCAGTTGTGGCCTCACCAGTGCCAAGTAGAGGGGGAAAATGACTTACATCAACCTACTAGCCACGCTCTTCCCTATGCAGCACAGGATTCTGTTCTGCATTCCTGCCTTCCTGGCCACAAGAGCACACTGCTGGCTCATTGTCATTTTGCTGTCTACCAGGACACTGAGATCTTTCTCTCCGGAGCTTGTCTCCAGCACGGCCACGCCTAACCTGTATTGATACCGAACATTCTTCTTCCCCAGGTGCAGGACCCTGCACTTTTCCCTGTTG
>BJBW01004540.1:41840-116318 GCA_004320125.1 Scolopax mira | reverse complement strand
ATTAACCCTTTCCCCACCAGACCCAGCACAGAGGGGAAAAAAATTTGGAAAAAAAAAAAAAGAAGAGAAAGAAAGAGAGGGAAACGCTTTAGCTAAATTTCCCCTCCACAATTACAGATTTCAGTCTGGGCATAGTAATTTTATTGAAAGAGAAATTTTCAGAGCAGAATAAACTAATGGTTCATCTAAACCTGTAACTGTGCCTCTGGTAAGTTAGAAATATATTAAAGCAGGCCTAAAATATATCTAGTTTTGTGTCATTAACACATGAACTTACTCTAAAATGTTGACCAGTCCTTGCGCTCTGTAACATTTAGCTCTCAGAGCTCTCCTAAATTTTTGCTCATTAAACATACAAGTATCTTTAAATATTTTACAAACACCTACATGCCATTTAGCAATTTGGTGAATGGAGAGAAAAAAAACCAACCTAAACCATAAGAAAATATCTCGGTGCTATGTAACAAAGAGAGTGCTGAGAAAAGGCAATTATGGAAGACTTCTTCAGAAAAAGATGAGACTTTTTATGATAGCACTATGAAAATTAGAAGGTATTACGTTATGCTAGTTTGACAAGTTTATCTCTGTTTCGTTCAAAAAACCACCCCAACAATACTTAAAGAATTCCTTGTTAAGGCTGAAGAAAAATAGGACAAATAATAAGCTCAACTGTACTCATTGGTATTTTCTTTTCTTCTTGTGTCAAGCTCACGACTTTAGCTCTGAAAACAAATGCTCTAAATATCAGAATTACAGATAAATTTTAAACTTTGCATTTATAAGTTCCAAAATGTATATTTATGGATATGTCAAAGAGCATTGTTATTAGATTTGGAGTTGTCTGGATAGGCCAAAATGAAAATTTAGATCCATTTGTCAGTCTTCACCATCACAAAAATAACTCACCCACAGAACGTTCAACACATGCCAGTGCTTTTAGGATCTGATCCAGATTTTGTGATAAAACAATTTCATTAGTAATGCTTTCTTCAGTCAAGGCAGGGTAGGAAGCTTGCAGAAGGTCTACAATACTGCATCGAAAATGACTTCCTATTTTCTCATCTGAGACCTCTACAAAGAGTGAGAAAGAAACATCAATTATAACAAAGACAGAAAAAGGTACACATAAACAAAACTGTATTATAATCAACCAGCCTGCCAAATTCAAAGTGCTCCAGTTAATTCAGAATTGAGCTTACCCCCCACCCCCCTTTCCAATTTTCCGTTGTAACAGAAGGCCAGAATTTGATTTAACCACATTTTAACAGAAAATCTTATCAGCAAAGCATACTACCTGGCTTGGATTGCCCTTGTGATGTGCAGGAATAGTTGAGAATTTTACTTATTTGCTGGAGAACTGCTGGGAAACCCTTTACACCTTCAGAGCGCAGTACAACACAGTCAGGTCGGTGGCCTGAAAAAGTCATTGCACGAAGGGAGACAAAAGTTAGGAGTGGAAAAAGAAGAAAATAAAAATGTAACTACAAAATGAGATTTAATTAAGACTTGGGTGTTAGCACTAACACATAGCCACCACAGGAATACTGTATCTAGTTCTGGGCTCCCCAGTTCAAGAGGGACAAGGAGCTACTGGAAAGAGTCCAGCGAAGAGCAACAAAGATGATTCAAGGATTGGAGCATCTCCCTTATGAGGAAAGGCTGAGAGAGCTGGGACACTAGCCTGGAGAAGGCTGAGGGGAGATCTTATTAACACCTATAAGTATCTATAGGGTGGTTTGAAGGAGGAGGGAGCCAAACTCTTTTCAGTGGTTGCCAGTGAGAGGATGAGGGGTAATGGGCGTAAGTTGGAACACAGGAGGTTCCACTCAAATATCAGAAAAAACTGCTTCACAGTGAGGGTGACACAGCCCTGGAACAGGCTGCCCAGGGAGGTCATGGAGTCCCCTTCTTTGGAGATTTTCAAGACCCGCCTGGATGCAGTTCTGAGGAACATGCTCTAGCTCTGGGCAATCCTGCTTCAGCAGGGGAGTTGGACTAGATGATCTCTACAGTCCCTTCCAACTCTAAAAATTCAGTGAAATGTCAAAAGCCTACCCCGAGTTTCAAGGCTGTTGTACAGTCTTCTTTCTGCTGTTTCCAAAAGCTGTTTGCATGTCTTCCAAAGATGGCACTGAGTACAAGCTAGATCAAATGCTGCCATTGCTGAAGGACTGAGGTCCTCAAGGACTTCCCATAGAGGATCAGTATGCTCCAGCTGGATGTTGCTGATCCAAAAGTTTTCTTGGAGAGTAGGAGCAAGACTTCCAGAAGTTGCAAGCAACTTATCAGTAACATCGGAGATGGAATAGAACACCATACCTATGTATATCAGCAAAATACACAATTGCTAAACAAACACCATATTTATCTTAGATCCTGTCATGGATAATTATTCTCTAATCCTTTAGAAAAGTAATTCAAAAGGTGGTCTGCTTCATGAACCAATTACTGCAGAATGGATAGAACTAATTGGGCATCAAGAGCAAATTTCAGCATTCTTAGTCTCCTTCTAAGTCAAAGAACCACGACTTACTCTTCTGAACAATTCTTGCATTTATTATGACAATATTCAAATTGCTTTCTCCTGTTTTCCACTTCTCCCTCACCTTTTATGAGAGGAACTCAAAAAACCCAGTCCTTACCAGCTGCTGCTGCGTTCCCAATAGCTTGCAGTGTTGAACGGCCACTGCCAGATTTCCTGATGCTTCCAGTACCATCTGATGCTTGATTCTCAATATTGTGCTCCACTCTTGCCATTTCTTGTACCGCCTCTTGGTAGCGCTCCATGAAAACCAATTCACCATAGCATGGTGAGGTATCCAGATTAAACATCAAAGCCACCTTTCAAAAACACCAACAGATGTAATTATGGAGCGTGTCAAAAGAAGTTTTCAACGTTCAAAGAGTTTTGGGGGGTTTTAGAGGAGATGAGGGAATTAAAAAATCGTCCCCACAGACACAGCAGGCTGAAATGCTTGAAAAATGGGACCTTGGAGATACTTTTCAACTGTTTTCGTAAAGCTCAGCTATTACTTGCTGCAAGGCTAGAGCTGAATAGTTTTTGTCAACCACACTTTTCAAAATGACTCTGCATTATTTCAGTACACTATATAGTAAGAGAAATCTATCAACTTGGGCCTCCAAAGTAAACTATTTTAAACAAATTCTTATTCAGCAAGGAATACCTTCTAGAAAGTTAAACACTAAGTAGATAAGCACATCTGTGAAAGTTCCTGTTCTCAAATCAACAGAAAACAATCCAAGGTTGAATTCTTTCTCACCAACAATACTGAAATTCAAAGTAACAAAGCAAAGCAAGAGGGGTTTTTTTTGGCTCTGTAAGTAGGGAAAAGATGAAGTGGCATGCTTCATGTCAAATAGAACTAATGAGTTGAGCAGTAACCTACTGCTAATGCAATGCTTATGAGATATCAACTGCTCCACATCACTATCTGGAACTCAGCCAGGTCACTGCTTTTTTCAGAGGATCCAATCACTGATGGCACACAGAGAAAGGTAAGCCCAGCTGTGAGGGAGCAAAGAACTACAAATGAGCAGATTGTCAATTTCAAGTCTTTCTGCTTATTTTCAGTACTGTGAATTTAGCCTCAAAACATACCTCCTCCAAATAAATTCAGTCAGCACTTTGGCTGTGCTTTGGGCAAGGATGCATTTGCATGTTCCTGCCGGGTTTACAAGTGCCAGAGAGTTATGGCTTTGATGCAGTAACCATCAAAGTAAGCAGTTCAGATGCTGCTTCCTCATGAGGCTTCAAATGTGCTCTTCGTGTTTTTCATTCAGTTGAAACACTGAGCTTGGCCAGTGTTTTCACATTCTGAGAACCCAGGTTTAGAGAAAGCATTTTTATATACCAAGTTTAATAAAAAAATAGCATCCTTGGGATGTTGGTTTGGAATATCTTTGCTCCTTTCACTGGCTTCTACTCCTGAAGTGACCCTTTCACTTGTAATGCAGATGTTTCAGCCCTATGCTTGCTAATGCAGAAGGAATTTCATCAGCTCTCACAACCACAAACATCAATATAAAATTAGATTTTTACTTGCACAAAGTACATGCAGCTCATTTACCTGATGGGCTTCTACAAAGTTTCCTCTCAAAACACAAGAAACTAATAGTGATTCTGGTGGCGAAAGCATCATAGGAATGAGGGGGTTCTGCTGCTGTGGTCTCACCCTGCTTTCCAAATCGCTTGAGCCAGACACATTACTGGTACTTCCCTCTGCAAGATAACAGAATTAATCCATATTATGGAAAAATTATTTCACCACATAACAGCCAACTATCAGGTAACAGTACTTCACATATTTAGCACAAAACCATAGGAGCAGAGTTACAAGAAAGTTTTAGGGTAAAGAGGTCAACATAAACATCTTAAAAATTCTCATTGGATCTCATCCAAATGTAACACTATTTAGTGGTTACATACTGCAGATGCAATGCTAGGGCCCTGGTTCAATATAGATAAAGGGAGAGAGCATTACGCATTAATGATAACTTTTTGACACAGGTGGTGGAGGAACCAACGAGGAGAGGTGAGCCACTGGACCCTGTGCTGACAAACAAAGGACTGGTCGGGGATGTAAAAGCTGGGGGTAACCTTGGCTGCAGTTACCATGAAATGGTGGAGTTCAGGATCCTGCGTGGAAAAGGGGTGAAAAGTGGAATTACAACACTGGACTTCAGGAGAGCTAACTCTGGCCTCTTCAAATCCCATGGGCTAATGCTCTAGAAGGAAGGTGGGTGCAAGAAAGCTGGTTAATATTTAACCACTTCCTCCAAGCTCAAGATCAGTGCAATCCTAGGAGCAAGAAATCAGGCAAAGGAGGCAGGAAACTTGCATGGATGAGCAAGGAGCATTTGTGAAAACTCATATGGAAGAAGGAAATTTATAGTATGTGGAAGAAGGGACTGGACACTTGGGAGGAATATAGGAATATTGTCAGAGTATGCAGGGATGCAATGAGGAAGGCTAATACCCACTTGGAATTGAACCTGGCAAGGGATGTCAAGGACACTAAGAAAGGCTTCTTCAAGTTCATCAGTAGTAAAAGGAAAACTAGGGAAAATGAGGGCCCGCTGCTGGATGAGGTGGGTGCCTTGGTGACAGGATGCAGAGAAGGTGGAGTTACTGAATGCTTTCTTTGCTTCAGTCTTTACTGGTAAGGCCAGCCCTCAGGAATCCCTGGAAGAAAGAGAGACTGGAGTACAGAAGACTCTCCCTTGATTGAAGGGGATGAGGTTAGAGATCATTTAGGCAAACTTGACACCCACAAATCCATGGGTCCTGATGGGATGTACCCACAAGTGCGGAGGGAGCTGGAGGATGTTATCACTAAGCCGCTCTCCACCATCTTTGAAAGGTCATAGAGAACAGGAGAGGTGCCTGAGGACTGTAAGAAAGCTAATGTCATGCCAGTCTTCAAATCGAGCAAGAAGGAAGACACAGCCTCACCTCCATCCCTAGAAAGATGACAGAGCAGCTCATCCTGGATGTCACCAAGGGGAAATCATGCGTGACCAATCTGATAGCCTTCTCCAATGGCATGACTAGCTAGGTGGATGACGCAAGAGCAACTTCAGCAACTGCCTCCCATAATACCCTCACAGGTAAGGTTAGGAAGCATGGGTTAATGAGCAGACAGTGAGCTGGATCTCTGAATGGCAGAGCTCAGAGGGTTGTGATCAGTGGCAGAGTCCACTTGGAAGCCTGTAACTATTGGTGTTCCTCAGGGGTCAGTGCTGGATCCCGTCTTGTTTAACATAATCATCAATGACCCCAATGAGGGAACAGAGTGTACCCTCAGCCAGTTTATTGATGACACAAAACTGTGTCTGATGCACCAGAAGGCTCTACTGCCATTCAGAGAGACCTGGACAGGCTGGAGAGTTGGGCAGAAGAGAACCTGATTAAATTCAGCAAGGGCAAGTGTAGGATCCTGCACCTAGGGAGGAATAACTCCATGCACCAGTACAGTTTAGGGGCTGGCCTGCTGGAAAGCAGCTCTGCAGAGAGGGATCTGGGAGTCCTGGTGGACAAGAAGCTGACCATGAGCCAGCAATATGCCCTAGTGGTCAAGAAGGCAAATGGTCTCCTGGGGTACATTAAAAAGAGTATGACCAGCAGGCTGAGGGAGATCATTCTCCTCCTCTAATCTGTCCTGGTGAGGCCACATCTAGAGTACTGTGTCCAGTTCTGGGTTCCCTTGTTCAAGAAAGACAGGGAACTACTGGAGAGAATCCAGCAGAGGGCTACAAAGACAATCAAGGGAATGAGGCACCTCTATTATGAGGAAAGGCTGAGAGACCTGGGTCTCTTTAAACTGGGAAAGAGAATACTGAGAAGGTATCTCATCAATGCTTATAAGTACCGAAAGGACAGGTGTCCTGGGGCCAGATTCTTTTCAGTGGTGCCCAGTGACAGGAGAAGGAGCAACAGGCACAAACTGGAACACGGAAAATTCCATTTCAACATGAGGAAAAACTTTATTACTTTGAGGGTGCTAGTGTTCACTGGAACAGGCTGCCCAGAGAGGTGGTGGAGTCTCCTTCTCTGGAGATATTCAAAAACCAACTGGATGCATTCCTGTCTAACCTGCTCTAGGTGAACCTGCTTTGCAGGGGAGTTGGACTAGACAATCTCTGAAGGTCCCTTCCAAACCCAACCATTCTGTGATTCTGTGAGAAGTCTTAAGTATTAGACCTATTAAATCAATTTAGTATCCCTAAGCATGTTTTAGGTTACATGACTACCATGCTATTAGCTTTTTAGATGGCATGCACATCACTATATTGCATAGTCTTTCCTACCATCCAAAAATATATAAAAAAAAAATCTAATTTTCTGATTCCAGAAGAAGAGATATATACTATTCTAATTCAAAAAAAGGTCAGCCAAAATTGGGAGCTCTGAGAATTGACAAGTTCTAATTCTGTCCTGCATAGAACAGTATTTCACATTAAACTAGACAAGTAAATACTAGATCATGCACATTGACAAGATAAAGAAATACTACTTTTATGGCTTAATACCTGAGGTACTGGTGCTTAGCTCGCTACTTGTACTCTCTAATGATGCACTGGAAGTTCCTTCTTTCCCATCTAAAATAGAAACAATCAAACCAGCAGATTAAATATACTTTTTCTAGACAAGGTAATTAAAACTTACTGCAAATAACAGATCAGGCAATTGCAAGACATCTTCAAGAGTATCTCACAAATGAGTCATCACCGATGCCTATGATAAAAGCAAAAACTGCTGATTTGAAGAAAATGTTAGGCAAGAAACTATGTTGGGAGGCCCATCAGTGACTCATGTCAGATACTTTAAATCTTCTTATTTTGGAACACCTCACTCCAAAACAAGACTTATCTTTTAAAGCCTAACAGAAACGGGTGAGAAACCCAACTTTCTCTGTAAGCTGCCAATTTAACCCACAAATTCCAGTAAACTCGCATCCTAGATGATACTATGATATGAATGAAAACATACCAAACAGACATTGGATATAGTGGAGAAAGGGAAGAACTGGTTACTGTAGTCGCAAATTTCCCTCCTGCCCCAAATCAGACTATGTATGAAAGAAGTTATTTCATTACCTGAATTTAAAATTAATTATCTTTTAGTCGTGCAGATGAGTTTTAGGAAAACAACTTCAATCCAAGTGGAACCGGACTAAGACACTTCAAAGCAGTTAGAGAACAAAAGGAAATAAACCTAGTTCTCCACTTCTAGTCCATTAAATTTAACTGCATTCAGCTCACCAAACTTACTTGTGTTTCAGAGGTGTGTCTTCTTTAAGTCAGTTTCTCCACCTACCTGTCTTGTACCTTCGAGATCTACTTCGTTTCTTAAAGCTGGAGCACCTGATTAAAGAGCAGTATCTCCTGGAAGCTGCAAGTTGATGTTCTGTGAAACATTTAAACAAAACCATTACCAAATAGCTGAACAGGCCATAAACACAGTTATTTTTCTGCCTTCAGATTCTATCAGAAGAATTGTAAGAATTTCCAAAGGAAACACAGTTGATCTCAGCTAAGAGCACTTCCACAGTAAAGTTTAAACTAACGGCTTGAAGCACTTTTGATGCAATTCAACTAATACTGTGTTTTTCACATCCACATCCAATGTTATTTGGATTGTACTATACCTTCTTTCTACATACCCCTAATGACTACTAAGTTTTTTACAATCTAAATGATTGTATGATTCTAATTATAGAGAAAAATAGGTATAGTCCAAGTACATAAGCAGCTAGAAACAAGAATAAGAACAGTAAAAAAAAAAAAAAAGTCTGATTTGTCATTAAGGTTTTGCTGAAACAGCTGAGTCCTTCAGTAATACAGGGTAATATGAACCCTGACCCAGTCAACAATTCTGGAAGCAAGGAATTAATGTGGGTTACTTAAGTGCCTTCACATCCCCTCCTTTATAGGAGTAGACTTGGAAACAGTTGAACATAGGTTTGGAAATTTGGAACATTTAAGGTCCATACTGCCCAATCTTTCTTATTACCTGGACTTAGCATGGTCTGAGATACACAATAAGCCACACTATGACACAAACAGAAATCTGACTGTAGCAGGGCTACCACGTTACAGGATATGGAGAAGGGTGGGAAATAGATTTCTGAGTGTGTTGTTCTAAGTATTCCTGAAGAGTGGTCTGCATCCCAGAATAATTAAACTTCCTCTGACATGTGTTCCTAACATGTTTCCAGATTGGGCTAAATCAACACTCTCTCCATGAATGACATGAGTCTGTCTGGCTTGCACTGGATCACACACCACAACCCTTGGTATCACTGCAATGTCAACTTCATTTGTGACAAAGGGGCAGGAGAGAGACAGGCAAACTGAAGCAGTGTGTCCATGAAAGGGAGGAGGAAAAAAAGGAAAAGAAAACCCAAACTCTCTGATTAGAATAGAGAGCACTCCTATTGGAGAATGGCACAAGAACCAGGTGATCTCCAACTTGGTCACTCTCCTAGTATCTGCCAAAATGTGCTCCTTCAGTAAGATGCTCAGGGAATTTAGTCGAGATCACTGCCCGGTCGGCTGTCACAGAGCAGTGTTGATATATCAGAAAGTGCCAAACACAAAGCCTACCTGCATTTCTATTACTTATCACCACCTTGTATCGCCAGTGAGCTTCAGAAAGGTATTTGGAAAACTGTAACACACGACTTCCAAAGGCATCTCTGCTGGCAGAAAGATTCAAACACTCAACAAGCTCCACATCTTCTCGAAGTGCATTACTGGAGTCCCATGGGAGAGAACTCTGGATTTCTTCCAGATGGTTGAGAAGCAATGTGAGAAAGGCATCCATGGCCACGTCATCCGCTAAGAATCCAGTAACACCACTGGTGAAGTGTTTCAGATCCAGGTAGCTCAGCTTAGAGGTTTCACAGCTTTTGCCACCTAACATCGAGTCATGAAAATCTTGTGGATCCACATGAACGGTCTGAGCAGCCAGCAGATGCCTCTCTAATTTCGTTTCAGCCTCTATTTGGCGTTGTGGACTTTCTGAGGTAGAAGACCGCCGACTCGCACCACCTTCTACACTCACGGTAGTACTCTTTTTGTCAAGATCATCATCTTCTGCATAGTCCTCAGGTAGAAGAGTCTCAGTATGGAGGTCACTGTAGGAAACAAAAAGCAAGGAGAAGATGTTCTCCAAAACCTCCAGGCGCAGAGGAACAGGAACACTCCTTAAGAACTGCTGGCACTTAACAAGGTACTGAGGAAACACTGAAGAGCAATCTGTATAATTAAAAAGAAAAATAAAGAATATTAAAAAGAAAATAAAGGTTGGAATTCCTTCCTCCAACCTTTGCCCTTTAAGAAAATCCTACAAGGGGGAAATCTCCCAGTAGCTCAGAACTGATCATTCCTCCAAAAATCAAGTAAATATATGTGTAACATTTTACATTTATAAAGGTAGTGTGCTTCCTCCCTCTCAGTAATGCAAATTATTACCTTCTGCAATGATGTCCTAACTCAGATTACAGCCATTCTAGCCATTAAAACAGTTTCAGCTCCAGGAAATCATGTGGTCTTACAAAAGCATCCCTGCAACTACCATTCTATGTCTATCTTCTTTTTGCACTATATTTTTAATACAATTACCTTAAATATTTTAGGTTTAGCTTACTTGTATCTATTATTACTAAAGTTAACAACATCTCAAGGAAATGCCACTATACTTGTTTACAAAGCATTCATAGCCCACAGAACAAAAACATCATATGTACAAAGGGTGCAGTATTATCCCAATACTATGTGATAATTCAGAGCCCAGCAAATGGAAAAGCACAAGCTACTGAACCTGAGAAAAGAAGTCAATCACCTGCTTGTTCTTGAAAAGCTGCATCTTCAGGAATATCCCCAAGAAGGCTGCGTATGCAATCTTTGCATTTGGAATGCTTATGTGAATTCACACAGAGAGCATAGATTGCATACTTCATGGCACAAAATGCTCGAAAGAGTGCCAGATTGCGTTGCTGACTCAGAGTGTTAGGGAGTGTTGCCACTGTAGAGGAAAATAAGGGTGGAAAGGGGGTAGGAAGTAGACAAGAAAACAATTTAATTTTCTCCTGCAGTTCCCACACAGCAATATTTATCCAGTCTTTCTTCCCCAGTGTCACCTCCATCCCAGCTTTGCTCTAGCTCACTGTTACTTCACAACATTTGGAAAAAAAAAACAAAAACAAAAAACCACAACAGATGGGCACAGAGAAGTTACATACAGTTCCTTTATGAAAAGGAAATCTGTGGATTTGTGTTACAGAACCTGACTACAGCATAGAATGATCAAAATCTACTCATGATGAGTCTCATTAGAGGTACGTGGTTAAGCTATACTGCTGCATTTACATCACAGGGACAGACCTTGTCTCATCCCAGCATCTTAGAATTTTGTGTTCTGGCACACAGTAGGTAAGCAGGGAGAAAAGAGAAGACTGGCTATGACCATAGTGAGAATAGAGTATCACCACCTCTACAGATCTGAACTAATAAAGAGATGTCACAGTTCATTCTATCCACAATGGCTTGCCATATAGATCATATACAATCTGCAATTGATTAAAGAAGTACAGACCCACAGTTTCCTTCACACATTTATGATAAAAGCAACCTAGAGAAGTACTACACCCACTCCTTCTCCATTTTGTCTTTTTTTTTTTTTTTTTTTGAGGAAAGGTGTCACATGCCAGACGTGATCCCTTCTTAGTACAACAGAATACCAGAGTTGCAACCTATGTAAAAGTTGCATCATCATCATATTCACCTAGGAACACAACATAGTGTCATACATTCTGTTATGCTGGGTTTAGATTAACTATCCAACTACTGTACAAAGGTTAAAAAAACCCAACAAAAACTCAAATTCCCAGACAGTGTTAAATTAGAGCTTGAATACACTATCCTACATTCTTAAATAAGGGACAGATTGGCCCTCTGCCTCTTGTCATGCAGGGGAAGCACTAGCAAAGATATTTACTTTTTAATCAAAGCACGAGTGTGATGTACTGGTAATGTCCCCATCCAAACTCTGAGGCTGAATATCATTACTTAAAAAGTAAGCAGCACTGCCCTTGTCAAGGTGCGATTTCAAAGAAAAGCACTAGCCTGAACTCTTCTGAAAACTACACAGCACAAAAGAGGGCAGTTTCAAACCAATTATTCCCTACCACTGCAATTCTAAACAGTGACAATGATGGAAGCTATAATGCAGACAGCAGACTGAACTGAGGAAACATCCAAATCCGAATCCTTTGCAGAACCCACATGGCCACAAAGATGCTTTAATTCATTAGCAGCAATACACTAATACATAGCACACAAAAAGCTCTCAATACCACTGTCTTAAGTGGACTTCAGGCAGGTGACACCAAAGATCCAATAAGTACAGTCCTCTGACAAAGAAATAGCTACCTAAAGATACTACAAGATTACACACTCGTAATCAAATGCAATTTTAATACACTTATGCCTCCTACATGGAAAGACACTTCTAGATGTGTCAGTATCCACATCTAGAACAATCTTTTTCCTTGTACCACTACTGAAAAACTACTTTTAGCTACAAGCACCTGTTTTCCCTATGTCAGAAACATTAACACCTTATTCTTGACTTTTGTATCTCATGAAGAAATTTCTACCCATTGTTTCTGCTGTTAGTGTGACTGCACAAAGCCAGTGTTATGCACTGATCTGAGGGGTGCCTGAACACAGCTGCCAACCAGTACCACTACTTCAGTTTCACTGCTGCAGCTGACAGATGTGTCAGAAAGTAGGGCAAGTAGGGGAAGTTCATGAAGTAAGGGGAGAAAAAGGCCTGTCAACACTACTGAGTCAGACAAATCAAAATTTCATGATTCCTCTTCTCCCTTTAAGTTTAAAAATAGATTATTTTAAATGAGATTCTATGAAACTGTGTTAATAGGATTATCTGAATTTTACAATAATCACTGAGCTGAAAAGAGAGGGAGGACTTGTCTTCCATTAACTAGTTCCGTAAATTAAGGTGATGTGAAAGAAGAGAAACCACAGCTAGAGTTCTTTTGCTACAGACGTGCAGCTCACAGAAGATATGATGGTGCTGCCTCTTCCTATCTTTGAAAGCTTTTGACAGAATTCAAGCATAAAAGAATTGAAACGTAAGACTGAAAGCACCCAACATCAGCAACAACTAAACAATTAAGTTCAGAAGGCAGGACGCTGAAACCGGAGATCTATATACAATCTCAATCATTATGTCTTTTAAGACAACTGTTATGGTAATATTAACAACAAAAGCTGTAAAACTAGGACTGGAAACCAACATCTAAACAATATGATACTGGAAGGACAGAAAACTGCTTCTCACTAGGCAACCTGGAAAGTTGGTACAACATCCATTACTGAGAGCTGTCCATCCAACTCAGTCTGAAAACACACATGTACAAATTCCTATCCATAGAAGGAATAAGGCACAAAAACCTGCAGCTTCTTCAGTTCTAGCACACACAGGAAGACTGAGCTTCTGTATCATTACTAAGAAGCCCTATTAGAAAACAGCAGCTATTTTGTATCAAAAAAAGAGCGTACAAGAAGAGTCACTTCCAAGTGAATTAAAGTTTATAGTACTCTCAGGTATTCTAGGCACCAAATTGGAATATGGCAAGATGAGAGAAGTGAGGCAAGAGAGATATAAATACAGCCTGTAGGTAAATAACTGATTTTAATATTATAGCAGATTTGGCAAGACTTAATATTAGAAGAACAAAAGCCATTTTGTATATTTCAAAAATATAGGTGTTACAGTATGAGATATTGTCAATTTCATCTGGCTTTGCCCTTCGATTTTAAATTTAAGTGCACAGATGGCTGAAATTCAAAATATACCCTTATTTTTCAAGCTAAGGGTATTATACCCATATATGTTACAATGAGTAACACATGGTATGAGCGCATGGAAAGTCTTGTTACCATTTTGAAAAAACTCTTTCAGAGCTCTGTCCTTGTGAGAGTTCACAGAGACATCACAACTCCTGCTTGAGAGACAATTTACTCCCCAAAAGGATTCTAAAATAAGTTCCACATGGTCTCTAGCTTTCTTCCACAAAGCAGCTGGTAAGTGGTATCTTTCTTATTTACAGAAGTAGGTCAAAAGAACATATTCTTTCTGTCAGAAATACTGAGCAGCACATACTCAACAGATTGAGGTTTTCTGTGTTCTCATGACCCTACACATTTACCCTGCATCTGTTGGTCTCCAGCAGGAACTTTTTGAAGAAGCTCAATAACATCATCTTCATTCAGTGCCAGAAGATTAGTGAGATGATGAAGAGAGTATACTGCAGTGTGGCAATCAAGACTGTGCAAGTGTTGCAAAAGAACCTTCTTTGGAATAGTAATACTGCAAGAGAGAACAAAGAAAGAGATGCAGATTTAGGTCACAGAGCCATGTTTAAAGATGTATTTTCCACTCTAATTCTGATTCAATCGAACTATTACAGTTGAAAAACAAATAGCACAACTAATGACCATGAAGCAATTTCAAGAGCTTGTGATATATAGTCACTAGGAGATGATTAGCCAAGATTCACAGAAAAGAACACAATTTATATTTGCATACATAAATTGACTAATAGGCTGGTTTGGCAAGACAGTTTGGAAAGTCCTTCTGACCGTTTTACCTGTTTTGCTGTATGCACCATTCAAGAACTTCCACCTGAGCCCACAGCCCATCACAGAAATCTTTCAGTACAGAATCATTGCACAGATCCTAAATGGAAAGACAAATAAAAAAATCCCTTTACCACAAATCCTCTAGTCAGACAGCAGAACCAAACCACGGGATGTTCATAAGGCTCCTTTATCCAGATGGTAATTTCAAGTACAGAAAATCTACAGTTTTGATAAAACTGTTTAATAAAAAAAGCCAGAAAGGAAGGGTGATTCTGGAGGAGCCAAAATAAGTCACTCAACACATCTACAGACCATGGAAAGGTGGTTATATCCCTTATGAAGGTTAGCTTTCGAAATGTAAACTAATGTTTCCCAATAACAGTCTAATCTCTAGATTAGACCCTAATCTCTACCCTAATCTCATGTACCAGAACAGATGATATACTGGGAGCAGACAGTTATTGTCCTTTTCCATGTGCTTTTCTACTACTGATGCCTGCCTGCTAAAATCAGATCAAAGACTTTCACTTTGCATAAGCTACTGAATGGACCTTTAGTTTATTACCAATAGATGGTAACTCCCTTAAGGCAATACCAGCCTAGACCTGCCCCAATGATCTAGCACTGCAAGGCTTCCTGTCTCCCCACCTCTGTCACCCAACCCACTAGCCTGCCAGCAGGCATCATCTCAACTGCAACTACCCCCCCAGAGTTAGAATCTTCTCCCTTCTTCAAAGATGAAGACTACCCCCAAAACAAGGTGGATCTTTCCGTTACAGCTCCTGTCATTCATTATTGCATTTTGAGAACACGTACAGGAAATTTCCAAGCTATGCTGTTGCAGAAAGTTTAGCTATCACCAGAATTAGTCACGATCCGGGGCTGACTCACTGGACACAATGACACTGACCAGACATCCCCCAGCTCTTTTCAAATCTAGTCAACAACCACCATTGTCTTTCTCTCTCCTGTGTTAAGAGCCAAGGCTCAAGACTTCATGCAAGAGAACCTTTCAGAATCCCCTGGGCAATCATACTCCCTTCAGGGTGAGGAGTAAGACAAAAAACAAGTCCAATAATGTTACTTACACACAACTTATCTTAGCTTTTTTAATTCCCTTTTGAGAAAGATTAACATTCTCACTGCGAGAGCTCCTTATTTGTTTATCGAAAGAAAATTTGCATTTCAGATTATCACAATCGGAGGTTGTAAATTGGGGGTAGTTTTAAATCTTTTTTTTGCAAGCCAGGAAAAAAAATCTAATCAGAAATGCAGTGAACAACTTAAGCAAACAAATTGCATTATCTGGATTCAGGCTGGGATAGTGTAACTTGCTTTCTGCTGATTTACCTGAGTTTTGTGGAGAGTCCAGAGCAATGCCTTTGCTGACTCCAAGCTTTGACAATGAGTCCATCCTAGCAATACCAAGAGGCGGCTAAGGGGGCTGAATTCTCTCCTCAATAAACTGTTCAGGCCTGAGTAGTCTTCTCTTTTCAGTAAAGTTAATGCAGTCACCTAGAAAACAAAAGGAAGAAGTACTTATCTTTCCAAATGCAGAGACACATAATGCTTGTCAGATTATGTAAACGAATAGCTATTTCAATATTAGCTTCACTAAAATAGGAAAAGTTCTGCATCTGGAACTTTCTTAAATTTATATTTTCCAAGACATCAGGTTACTATTCAGTAAAACTGTCATAAGGGGAAAAAAATAATTTCAAATGTTTACTATAAAAGCAGCTCGTACTCCCTCACTACATTATCTTCACATTCTTTCTATCAATTATGTCTCTCACAAGGGCATTAGGTAAGAAACCTGAATGAGCATGTTATCTAGAAGTGGAAATATGTCAAACATTAAAAACTTACACTTTAACAATCACCACCTGCCTGTATTCTATTTCTTCTATCTATGTAAATACATTCAAATAATTTAATTCATACCAGAGTATTTTTCACCACATCTTCAAGCTCTTTAAAATATAAATTTACTAGTCTCACTGCCCCAAGACTACCAGCATCAGAAAAGCAAAGCAATGACTGCAAGGTCATGGGGTAAATCAAGCGGTGTACCCCACAAAATTACAAGCAGAACACAGGATTTCTTAAATCCTGAAGGTTTAATCTTCAGTCTGCGTGAGTTCAACACACAACTGAAGGTATGGAGGTTATCACCAGTTACCTAAGCACTATTTGAATACAAAATGCTTCTGTGCTCCACCAAGGTATGTTCAATACAGGGACTGACTTTAGGCACCATTGAGTTTTCCCCTTAATGATTTTATGGTCGTACCAGAATCTGTTCCAGAAAATGCTTGCTGCTGCTCAAGCAGTAGAAATAGGCTGTCTTCCAAGAAGCAGCCTCTTTGGGATCTGAAAACAAACTCATCACAGTTCGCTCCATATCCAGCTGCTCAGAAGAACCTAAAAAACACCATAAGAAGACTACCTTCTAGTACGGAGTAGTACCTTTGAAAGAAGCATAATGTGCTGTTATTTTAAACTGAGAAACACTAAATTTAACTGAGAAACACTCAACATTTCCTCAAATAGTGTTATATATTAACAGTTAAGACTCTCAAATACTTTGGACAAGAAAGCCAAGCAGAGAAATTTGCTAGAAAATAAACAAGTCAGATAGGAAACTAGGAAACATAACATAACAAGAACCTGTTCAGCACACAGGTTGCTTGCATTAGCTGGGGTCACACTGTCTTTTTTCTCCAGTCATACACAACTTATCTGTATGTTGCATGAATTCTCACTTGTGCTCTGAGACACTAGGCTGCTTTGCTTTTTCCTTGCTTTAAGTCATCTTAGCATCATCTTTTACAAGACTCCATGGCTGTTAAGGTACTTTAGCAAGATCACTGCCCAACTCCTTGACAACTTGTTTATTTAATGCCTCAATGGCATAAATTAAAGTGGTTAAACAGAATCAAAAAGAAAGCAAAAATGGAACAAACCTTTTTGTATTGATTTTGACACCAGAAATTTTTCTCTTATTCTTTCTATGAGAACACTGCTATACAGGCTCAACAGGCCATGGCTCTGTTTCCTCAGCATACAGCTTAGTAGCTTCTCCTCCTTCAGTGGGCTTCCCTCTGCCCAGCATACATCCAAGAGCTCCCTAAATAGGTGCCGTACTTCATCTGCCTGATGCTCCACGTCAAAAGTCACTATACTAAGAGCAGCATAAATGGTGTCTACTAGTTCTCTTTGATCTAGTTCTGCTGAAGTCTCAGAACAGCACTGAAGCCTCTGTAGAGATTTCAAGGAGTCACGAAGAAATTCAACAAAGATGTTTTGCAGAGACCAATACTGCTGGAGCGAGGAGCTGTGTGTGCCTTGTTCCTCCTGGAAGAAGTCCAGCAGGGCTTTTGCCCTCTGAGGAGCCCGCAACAAAAGCTTCCGGAGAGCTGAAACAACATCCAAACTGAATTTGTAAAAACAGCCATCTCTCCTTTTACTGTCTGTGATGTGCTTGTTCTGGGTGCACTCAAATGCTTCAAACAGTTCCTGGCAGGGAAATAATAAAAGAGCAAGAGCAAGCCTTTCAGATTCCATTACAAATATGAAATAAATTATTAAAAATATAGGTGAAACTTGAAAGCAAGAAGATAAATCAATTTGGAAACATTATATTACCTAGAAAACCATTAATACTGGTCCACCTTGTTCAATATCCTTCCTATGGATATGCCTGAATATGTAACAAAAGACAAAGATTCCTGTAATACACAGTTACACTACATAGGCCATGGGCTCATAAGCAAGACACCTTCGTTGACAGGCAACTCCTATGGGATGGCTGAAGCTCTACCATATTCTGCCTCTTAGCAGTATAATGATGTGACTGTATCTTCATAAGTCAGTAAGAGCACGGTGACTAGTGTTCAGTCTTTTTTTTTAATCCTACTTTAATACCATCTATCTACCAACTGCATCATCCTCATCAACATTAATTTTTCAAACCGGGTTAAAGCTGGCCTACAGCTTCAGAATCCATCTCACAGGTTCTTTTTTAAGCATCAGTAATTTTTCTTGCTAACAGAAGCTAACCTACAATTCCAGAACTAGGAAGGGGAAAACAAAGAAAAAAAATTTCCCAATTAGCTCTCCCAATAAGGGTGGAAAGGTGAGGGACAACTCAGCAGAATAGCAATTAAACAGCACTTGTGGCATCTCTGGAACTATGCAAGTGCTGTCCTTGGCTGGAAGAGAGAACTTGGGGAACATGGAGAGGAGAGGTGGTTGGTGTGTGCAAAAATGAGCATATTAGCAGTAGAAGACAAGTCCACAACACCCATTTCCTTATTTGCTAGATCAAAACATAACTCTACTTACTAACATGCCTCTGATACTAATTGTGACAAAGATATGAGGTTGCTGAAGCTCCTATTTCTGTTCCAGACAATGGTGTAATCTTCCATGACCTTGCAGGTTAGATGGCAATGTACACAAACTTCATTAGTCATTAACAGACTTCAAGTGGATTTATTTTAACCAACAGTCAAGTTTACCTTTCTTGCTTTCATCCTATAATTGCTGATTCTGGATTCTTAGAGAAATACTGAACACCTTTTCCTTACCCATATTTAAAAGCTGCAAATAGCCTCTGAATATTGTTTTCATTTTCCTCTTTAAAAAGGCAAATAAAAAAAATATTCTTCTAAGAGTTAGAACCTGTAAGACTACATGCAACCACTGAGGACATTCCACACAACATATCAGGTCTAATTCTGTTGCAGCCAACAACAAATTAGGACAGTTCTACACTTAGTAACTTTCCTGATTTCCTGCTCTGTACTTGCTTTGGATATTAACCCATCTTTGCATATTTCCATGTATCAGCCTGCATATATTAATTAATAATGGGAAAATGGGTCCTGGACTTCAGAGTACACATCATACTGATTACCAAATAACCTTAGTATTAAAATACAGCACTCAAAAACTTCTTGAACTGAAGTGTGTTAGAAGAACCATGTAGAAAAGCTTGTCCCTTGCCTGCCTACAGCTTCCTCTCTAGCCAGAGAAATCGCTTGTAGGCACATTGGATTAACCTCAGAAAGAGATCTGAACTCCAGTCTCTTTCAGATGCCTACAAGATTAATAACACATTAGCATCTCAGGCAGTCAAGCTAGCAGGAAGCATTAACTTGATCCCAAAACCTGATAAAGTTGAACATTCTGCTTAACTAACAAGAAGCAGCAGGGCATACTAAGTAGCTCACCTTTAGGACTTCTTCAGAGATATCTTTCTGTAGTTCTTCCAAGAACAATAAAAATTCAGTTTCTTTCTGAAGAACAACTGGAACAGTTTTCTAAAACAGTGTAAGAGAATGGGAAAGACATTAGCCAATAAAACTTGTTTATTATTTTATTTATTTATATTTAGGCATATAAACCTCATTTTAGCTGTTTCATTAATATTTTGAGGCAGACTGAAATACCTCTCTGAAGACACCTAATTCTCAATTACAGGGTATTCCACAATAAGGTTCTGCTACCATATCAGTGGATTCCATTTATCCACATATTTGGAAACAGAGATGAGTCACCTTGTCATGAATTAGAATCCCATGAATTTGAGTCATCTTTCCTCAGTAAGTAAAGAAAAAACACAAGTCTAATCAGTGACAAGGACATATGTATTTTAAAAAATAAGTATAATCACACATCCCAGTGTACCAATTGGGGGAAAAAAAAAAGGGAGGAAAAAATACTAGTTCTCCTTTAGTCATGAAACATACAGCACCTGTCTGAAAACAGCAAGCACATCCATCTAAAGCTTAAAAAGATCTGTCTGATGCTGGAGCTATTTCATCTGTAACATGAGAAGGGTGCCACTCAAATGCAGATGTTGATACATTCATGCTTTCCATTTACAGAAACGTTCAGTGTCACAAAGCCAACTTCTGTTACCTAAACAAAACAAAAATCCCAATTTTCCTCTCCAGTGTGGAGAATATTAACAGTTGTGTTTTGACATGTTTCTTAAAAGCAAAAGCCATGCACATCTCCAGCTAGCTTGAGAACTTAATTCCACGAAACATGGGAGAAAGCCTGTAACTTAAAATAAGCAACTAATCAGATACTTTGCACTTGGAAGTCAGAGCTATAAGTCACACTTGGAAGTCAGATAGATGTTTCTGTACCTGATTTCTGACAAGCCATTTTTCCAGCACAAGAAGCCAAAGCCATGCAGTTCTCCATGGGCTAGAATTCTGTTCCCATCTACAAAAGCAATAAACACATACACTGGATTATACAAGGTCATTCCTATCTCTGAGATCCAGGAAAACACCATCATTTTGATTTTTATATTTTTTTATATAAGATAAAACCAAAGGTGACTAAATAGTTGAAAGACAAGTCAGACTTAATGAAAATACAGAGAAACCAGAATATTGGTACTACTTAAACACTAGCTAAACGATTTCTGCTGTGCAAATAACTGCTTTTAGATCTGCCAAATACCAACACTACTGCCATAGTTCTTTGCTTCAAAACAATTAAATTTATTTCTGTTTTAAAGTTCAGTCTGTATAGCCCTCTGAGAACTTCAGCAGATTTTTTTGAAATCTGACCACTTGCCAAACACTGCTATTTCCTGTTTTAATTCTAGCCAAAAAAAAAAAAGAAACTAAGTTTTAGGTCACAAGTGCAGCTCTGCATCCAAGTTAAAAGTGCAGTAATGTACTAATTAAACAAAGAATACTTCTAATTCTATGACCTTTTCATGTGCTCCAATACTTACACACACATTCCAAAACCTACAAAGTCAGGGAACATATTCAGTACTGTCAAATGGACTAGGAAAATGAAAAAGTACAAGATAGTTTATTGACCTTTAAAATGTCAGCACTGCTAACTAAAATGTGATGTGAAAGCCAACTATCAAAGATAAGAAGATCAAAAATGCTTACATCTCACATGGCCATTAGTAATATTCATCTAACCACGTGCACACCTTCCTCCAGACTCCTCTAACTGATGTCAGTGCAAACTGTTTCTTAGGAGCTTAGGCAAAATGTCACACAAGTTTTAATGCGAAGGAGCATGATGATCTGCCCAGAGAGGGGGAATACCAGTGTTCCCTGACGTGCTAGATAGTCATCTTTCATATGCACCTACCTGAGAGATCAAAACTAACAAGGACTGAGTAATACCGATGCCATTTCAAAATCCAGTGTAAGTTAAATAAGAAATCAATAGCCTAATTTGAATTTTTAGAGTTTAAATTTTTAGAAATCAGAAGATCTTTCAAAAGCTGGAAACAAGAGAACATTTTAAATAACTACAGTGCTGATCTTCGTAGTTCCATTTCTAAATTAACTGACGCTCAGTATCAAAGGAATGTAGTTTCAGATTTCCTCCTTCTTATTATCCTTCATCAAAATCTCATAAAATCAGTTCTGATATGCTTCCAAATAGTTTTAAGCTTGTATCAATCATCATGTCAACTGCATAAGTGAAAACAGCTCATCACCCCAATGATCTGGGCAGCTTGCTAAGTGCTTAGGCAGCGATGTCAGTGTTCAGATGACAGCACACCCAGACACATCCAAAACACCTCAGCTCTGAAGCAAGTGCTGTTTCTCAGATTCTAACTCTGTCACACAGTCAGCACTACACTAATCACTCCTATTCATCTCACACTCAAGCCTACTGAACCAAAATGGTACATTACTTACCTCACCACCATGGGACAAGCTACCAGAGCCTGAAGAATTGCTTCCACCCTCTCAGGACCATCCCCGTGCCACTGGCTCAGCTGGGGTACACAGGCCTGCGCAAGCTCCCAGTCTCCATGCTGTACGCACTCACAGAAAAACCCAAAGAGCCGCTCCAGAGAGGCCGCTTCTTCATCTCCAAAAGAATGCATCTTCCCAGGACAAGCAGGTGACCTAGGGCAGGGTGACACACGCTAAGCTGATGTCGTAAGGGTGCGCTGGGGCACCAACCCCACTTTTCTTCTGTCACACAGACAGCACGCCCTGGGCAGGGACAGGAGGGGAGCCAAGGCCAGGCTTCAGGGGGCATCACCCCACAGGGGCAGGGGGGTAAGGCGACAACAAGCACCACGGGCTGACAGATAACGCGGCAGCCGCCCGGCCACGAACGATCACCCTGGGGGACCCCAGCCCGGCGGCCCGACAGATGCTCCTGCTGCTCCCCACCGCCCCCGGGGCTGCCCGTCCCGGCAGGAAGGAAGGGACTGTCTCTAGGGGCGGCGGCAGCGGCCGCTCTCCTCAGGTCGGGCGATCCGCCACGCACCCGCCCGCGGCCTGTACCCTCCTCCGCAATTTCCGGCCCCGGCTCGGCAGCCCCCGGGGCCCATCCTGGTGCGGTCCGCGTTACCTGGCAGGGCAGGATGTGGCCACCCCAGCGGCGCTAGGCTCTACTGCACCGCCCCAGCAACGCCAACCCTCGCCGCCGCCATCTTGGGCACCGCCTCAGCTGACCGCGCCGCCGGGCGGGCACGCGGGCAACCGCCCGCCCATTGGCCGAGCTGAGGCAGAATGTAAATAAACCGCCATGTTTCTTTGGGGCGCCTGACGCCGCCTCGGGACCGCGCTCAGCGCTAGCCCCGCCCAAACACGCCTACCGACACGCCCTGCGCCCGCCTCTTACCGCACGGCAGCCCCGCCCCGCGCTCCCGTTTTTCGTTGTTCTGATTGGCTTCCCCCCGAAGCTCCGCCCCTCGGCGCGTGGCGGGAGCGCCTGGCTGCGCCTGGAGCCCATCGCCCCGGAAGCGGTGGAGTGCTCCGTGTGTCGTCCTCGGCGGGGAGACTGTATATGTATATTATATATACACATGTAAAGAGAGAGAGAGGTGTGCATATAGGGGTATATACATACGTGTGTGTGTATATGTATTTACCCATATATATGTCTGTAACCCTATACCTGGCTATATATATATGTGTCTATGTCATAGAATCATAGAATGGTTGGGGTTGGAAGGGACCTTAAAGATCATCTGGTTCCAACCCCCCTGCCATGGGCAGGGACAATCCCACCAGTCCAGGTTGCTCAAAGCCCCGTCCAGCCTGGCCTTGAACACGGCTTCTCTGGGCAACCTGTTCCAGTGTCTCACCACTCGCACAGGAAAGAATTCCTTCCTGATATCTAAATCTGCCCTCATCTATCACTACACTCCTTTATAAAGAGCCCCTCCCCATCTCTCCTGTAGGCCCCATTTAAGTACTGGAAGTCTCTCTGAAACCTTCTCCAGTCTGAACAATCCCAACTCTCTCTGTCTCTGTAGGAGAGGTGCTCCAGCCCTCTGATCACCTTCACGGCCCTCCTTATGGACAGGGTCTATGTCCTACATCAGAGGCTCCAGAGCTGGGGACAGTACTCGAGATGGGGTGTCACCAGAGCAGAGTAGAGGTGCAGAATAACCTCCCTTCACCTGTTGGCCATACTTCTTTGGATGCAGCCCAGGATACGGTTCACCTTCTTACTATTTTTATATACATTTACCCCTTTGAGAGAGAGCAGAAATGTTTTCAGAACAAATAAATGATGTGTTATTTATACGTATTACATATGCAAACACAGTATATTATGCATGCACATGAATGATTTTAAATACTTATATAAAAATGTGTATGTGAGGATAGAGCTATGGCTACATACATGGGCTTGCCTGGTACTCCTGTGCAGGATGGTGGGGGCCTGCCCACCCTTGTGGTCCCCCTGCCCTCCCACCAGCACCGGCTGCCTTGTTTGTGAGGTCCCCTGGTGGGAAGAGGCACAGAGGGCCGTGACTCAGCTGCTCAGCTGGGTGGTGTCCAGCCAGTGTTGGGCAGAGATAAGCACACCCCCCCCCCCGCCTCAACATCGTCCCTTTATTCTGGGCTTTTTGTTTGGTTTTTGTCCTGACACACAAAACAAAAACTCCTCTGGGGACTGCTGCGGCGGAGGCAAGTGTAAGAGGCAGAGCGGTGATGACAGAGGAGAGGTGTCCCAAAGTAAGTGACCGAGTGAGTCCCCAGGGCTCGCGAACGGAAAATGCGGGCAGGGGGCTGTGTACGGTGTGCACATGCTGGGACCCACCAATGAAACAGTGTAAGATGCTGCTGCAGGAGTTTGTACCATTACCTCCTACGGCATCCTTGGTATTTTTCACCTCTACTGTCAACTCAACGTTGGCAGAGAAATGGTGTGAGGGTAGTTAAGCCTTCGAACTTACTTAGCCATGATGGACGAGCTGTACACGTTGAAGCCATGCTGTGGTTGTCATTTGGTCTACTCAGTTCTGATTCCCTGTGCCTTTAGTGATGGTGCGTACTGTGATGCAGCTCTGCGCAATTTCTTGAAATGCACTTTCAATTTGGGGTATTATTTTGTGTCTTGTCTCTCATGTAGGTAGGCAAAGAAGGAGCTTTAGTGGGATAAAGGACCTATATGAGGGTGAAGTTCCTTTAGCCTGGGATCTCCTAATGCTTATTTGCCAGTAATAATTACTTTATTTAATTTAAAGTATCTCCTTGCAGTCAGACTCCATACTTGAAGAGCTGCCCCCTCACATAAAACATCTCAGGTGGTTGGCGCTTTTTTTTTGTTATAAAGTTCAAAACATCCCTGCTGGAGTCACCTGCCCACTTCGGCAAGGGCAAGTGCACTACTCACAATCAGCAGCAGTGCTGACATTTTTGAAGGTACTTTTTAATTCGTTTCTTCCAGTACTGGCCTTGTTAAGAAGTAAAGGTGGCTGGATGTAAATATCAAGGTAGGAAAAGAAATTGTTTAAGGTCATCTTAGCAGAAGATATAACTAGTACATTTAAATTAGGAGATAGAGTATATGCAAAATATTTTTCCATCTTAAATTTGTGTTTCTGTTAAGCAAACTGGCATTCAATAATTTAAAAATCTAATATTGGTTATATTTTTCAAAATATAAAGATACATATGAAATACCCATAGCAACTTACTCTTGAATGGAAGCCCATTTGCTATGAGCAGAAGTCTGTGGGTTTCCATGCTGATGTAGTGCTTCTCATAGTCAAAATATATATATAGTGCAGGTCTTCTAGCAAAAAATGTCTGAATTTTTACCTTGGAACACTGGAACGATAAAAGTGCTTTTTATCTAAAAACAGGGTCTGCTGCTCATTGCCTTTGAATATTATCAGTGTTACGCAAATTGCTAACAACGCTGAGTGTTTTATAGCAGCTTTATTCTAGGTGACTTTGGACGGGGAGTGATTATGTGCTGCCGTGTAGTGTGCTCCAGCATTTGCATTTTGAAACCATTTCTGAAACTGAAGTCTCAAAACGTTCCCATCACTTGTTTCCAAGCTCTCTATTTTTCCACATCAGCCATCTCCTGTATTACCTTTTCTACTGATGGTCGAAGCCATTAAGAGAATTATTTAGAGCAGGTAGATGTAGCTCTGATCTTTGGTTGGAGTTTGTAACTGCGGGTGTGAGTAGATCCATGAGGGAGGCCATCTTCTGGCTTTGAAAAAGTGATGGGGAGAGGTGCGACTGGGCTCATCTGCGAGGACATGGTTGCATTTCTGCCAAAATGCAGTGGTGGGGCAGCCTCTGTGCTGGCTTTGTGGTCTTGTGGCCAAGGAGAGGGGCTGCCTGGCTGCATAGTGGCCCTCACCAGCTCGTCTGGGCTGTGTCAGCAATCTGGGTCCTGTCACCCATGGGTCACCACAGCACCTCCCCAACCTCCTCTGCTCTTGGGGAGCGGCATCACCTGCCTAAGGGCAGTGGTGGCTGTTCCCAGGACCACCTGAGGCATGCTGTCAGGATCATCAGTCACACATATCGGTCAGGTAGAGCACCATCAGCCGCCATAGATCTTATGAACAGCAGTTTTGGTCTAAAACTCCCCACCGGAGCCTGCAGTCCTGTCAGGAGCCGGCAGTCCTATCAGGCAGCCAGCACATCCTTACCAGCTATGGTGACCCTCTTGCTCACCTCAGATACTAGAACTGACAGAATTTATACCAAAAACATGAGAAGTATTTCAGGCCAGAAATATTTTTAAGCTCTTTTGTACATGTAAAAATAAAGTCAAGCTACATGAGGTCGCCAGTGCAGCTGCTAAAGCTGGTTTATCCACGATGTGACCTACTGCAACATGTTTTTACTGTCCTCTGCAGGTGGAGCAGTATGTTGGTGAAATTAAAGGTGGCCTGAGACCAGCCATGAAACTCACGGTCATAGGAGTGGTACACTCCAACCCCAAGAGGTAGGTGAAGGTGCTGGTGGGGGCTTCACCCCTGCCATATGTACTGCTACCTAAATTCAAATGATTTCTTCAGGGTCTGTGCTCTTTGTGAGGAAGAAAGTCATGCAGACTCATAATTTATAGCTCTGTTTAACTTTCCTGCTCTTATATTGAAATTGAAAGGGTGAGAAATAATAAACTGTTTGGGCCCCTCCAACTGCCGTGCCAGCATTTTCTACTCCTTGCCCTTATCTAATGTGAACCAGAGGGGGCACAACAAGGGGCATTTCTCCTTCAGGAAGAGGTGCAATTTTGAACCTGCATCTTGGTTGTCTGCTGGGGGCTGGAACCAACCCCACTTGAAAACCAGTGGTTTTGGCACAGGAGGTACAGGCTCATTCATTGCACAGGAGGTTTAGTCTGGATGACAGCAAGTGTGCTGTCATTACACCTTTTTTTTTTGCATGTACAGTGATCAACTCCAGTGCAGTCAACACTGGTGAAGAGTTTTCCATAACCTCTTTTAGGAAACAAATTGGAATTGGCTCACCCACAAGTGTGTTTGATTCCAGTCACAGGAGAGGGAAAGAAACACCAGAAGTCACTAGCATCCTACTGGAAATTGGAGGAGAAACAAAGACTGTGTTCTCATCCCTTTCTGCAGCTTTTAAACCTATGCACAATCCCTGTAGGAATCCTGTATTTCAGTGTGACAAGAAATCAATAGCTGTCTCTAGTGCTTCTAGGTATCTGACATGCCTAGATGTCATGACCTTTTACATTTCTGAAAGTCCCAATCATTTAATTGTCTTTTCAGCTTTTCAGTGACTCTGCTCTGTGATCCGGTGGATGCAAGCAAAGATGTTGGGCTGTTATTTACTGTTAACTTTAGTGACAAATCCATCACCCGAAATGCACGTATTGCTGGAAAATGGGGAAGAGAAGAGAAGACTATTCCCTACTTCCCATTTACAGCAGGAGACACGTTTAAGGTATTTTTGGCGGTACTATGATTAGGGTGGAAAAAAGGTGGGAAGAAAGGCTGAAGGCTATGTATATAACCATAAATAGCTAACTATGGAAATGCACAGGTTAACTAGTCTTGTATGGTACAAAGAGCAACAGTTCAAGCCCTAATGGGAGGGATCTTTTCCGTTCTCTAGTCTCAGTGACAGAACTGACTAAAGGAGCTTTACAGTACCACCTCAGCAGAGAGCAAGTCATTTAGTAGGGGCATTTCAGAAGAACAGGTAGACTTTGTACTTCATTGTCCCCATCACATGGGGTTCTAAATCCATGCTGGCGAGATCAGCTCTGCCGCTTGTCTCTAACACCATCCACTGTCTTTTTCCATTGCAGATGGAACTCTTATGTGAACACCAGCAAATACGAGTCTTGCTTGATGGGCGGCAGCTCTGTGACTTCACTCACCGCATTCAGCCCCTGAACTTGGTGAAAGCTTTGCAGATCACCGGTGACATCAAGCTTACCAAAGTGGCTTGAAAAAAAGGAGACCACAATATCACCAGAAGACAAAGGCAGATGTACTTTCTCCTATCTAAGAAATGCTTTATCTTTTTCCCCTGGCTGATTCTGGATAGTAGGAACTGTATCTTTCTCATTTGTTGATGTGTTTGAAACGAACACTTTTTTTTCTTTCATACACACCCAGCAATTGCAGAGCTACGGCTGGTCCAGGTAAATCAGAGGGCCTTTGCTGAGATACTCTCTTGGCCTCCCAAACTGCAAGATTTATGATGTTATGCAGTATCTCACATCCTCACGATCCCCTAGCCCCCCAGGCATGCCAGCTTGCAGAGCTGAGTCCTCTGTGACGGGGTGGCTGTTACCCCTGTGATGAGAACTGGGCAGCATGCAGGTGGTGGGACTCAGAAAAGATAAGCAGAACATTCCCTTATAAGTGAATAAGGGAGTCTGGTGGGCCCCAGCAAGGCTTACGTTATCAGGAGGGAATTGCTCTTCCTGGAAACTCTGCTCAGTCAGCACAAAGCCATTTGTGCTTCCCAGTACAGAACAGTAAGTGCCTTACCACCATCCCTGTCTCTTGCAGGTAGCATTCTCGTGCTTGAAAGGTTTCAAGAGCTGTAGATTTCACAGTCTTCTCTGGACCAGCCCTAGGAAATGGTATCTGTAACTGAAACTGCATTGCCCATTCTTGTATCTAATTAAAATTGCATCTTTGCTGGCAAACTTTTTTACCAGCTGTTAAATATTTGAATGCATGGGATTGTTGTGCTGTTATTTCATTGCTGTAGATTTAGAAAAAAGTCCTAAATACATGGCTATTCTAATACATATATAAGCACATATCATAGCTGCTGCCTTTGGCTCTGTTATGATTGAGTGATTATAACATGGGATGAAGGAGAAAGTCTCTAGATGAAGAGCCTGGTTTTTTCAGTACATAACTTGGAGAATAAAAAGTCTGTAAAGAGGGTTCTGTGGATAGAGAACTATCAAATTCTCCTAGGACTTCAAGGAAGATATATAGCATATTGTCTTCAGAGAGCTTTTGGAGGCTCTGCAAAGTCTGGCTGTCAGATACAGGTACTCAGATAACACAAGTAATTCTATGAAAATAGTGTGTCAGCAGCCTGGTTGGGTGTTTTAATCATCTCATAAATTCCATTGTACCTTCTGGTGTTGTGAAAAATGTCTCAGTTTCTATATAAATCTAAATTTTCAGTGTATGAAACCATTTTCATATACTCAAACTGCCCTCAGAAAAATCATGTCACAGGAGATTCAAAGGCACTGCGCCCTTTTTTATATTTAATGATACCAAAGTCAAATGTACTAGACAAATAATAGAAAATTTAATGTCTTAAAATATAAAAAGTATTAGTCGGAACTGCTTTTAGAGTTCTCAGTCCCAATGGTGCTCCACAGAAATGGACATATGGCGGTGATCAGGAGGAAAAGTCTTGCTTTTATGGCTGAGTGATTTCTTCCAATATATTCAGCACAAGTGATTGCCTGGAATAGCTGCCACTGGTCTGATCTGATACTTGGGATCCTGTACTACTATGGGCCATTACCAGCAGCACAAGACTAATCTATATACTGGAGAATCCTCCTCTCCAGATCCTTTGGTCTTTTCTAGCCTAAGAAAGAACCAAATGGTAGAGCAGATGGATGGACAGACAGACCCTCTGGTTTGTTTTGCAATAGCGATTATCCTGGCAGCTGGACAAGACACTTGTGGTAAGACATTCCACACCAAGAAAGGCAGCCTCGACACCAGGACCTTTCATGACCGTGATTCAGTCAGTCTTAACTAAGTTTACGAGCCCCTTTATAAAGGGGAAAGAAGCAAGACATTTCTGCTTTAGGATAAAGCACAACCTGGATCTGTCAGATATAGATTGAATACTTGTACAAAAGAATTCTTTTCTTCCATCTTGGAATATTGTATCTCATTGTTTTCTTGTAAAGTCCTGTTTATCTGTATCCACCTGTTGTCTTTTGTCTCTTGGTTAGATGGTAAGCTCTTGCTGGGGAATTATGCTGCATCTACATGACTTCTAAGCACCTAGGATCTGCCAGGAATTACTAGGTACTGTGGCAATACAAATAACAAGAATAGGCTATCTAAGGGAAAAACAACACTCCCAGACAAGGAGAGCAGGAAACTTGGTCACAAATGTGACTTGTCATTTGTCATGGAGTTCACCTTACTCATGTCAATGGTTTGATTGCCTCAATCCACTGTGTTCGCTCTGCCTTGGAGCTGGCCTGGATGTAATAATGAATGTCGTTTTTGGTGATGATTTTGAAGAGGTTGCCCTGCACATTGCCCTTCACTCCTGCAGAGAAAAAAAAATTATAAAAATAATCACAGATCAGGAAGGTGCACAGAGAAATGCTTTGAGGAGATATGAAGCTTCACAGGGAAGAATTTTTAATTTAGTGAATTAGGGTATCAGGCCTTCCCATTTCATTATGGATAAAACTTCTAAAGCTTTTTGACTTCCCTTCTGCAAAATATAGTACAGACACCCCTCAGATAGCCTATATCAACTACTGTACAGTATGCTTCATATACAAAATAGCCACTGTTTAGATGAAGAATCTCACTTGAAGTACACAATGGAGGGATGAACTCACTACCAGTTTGTGCAATAGATTAGGTTTGCCCCTGGCCATCTTCAAGTTCCTCTTATCAAGGAGCCCTGTTGTTCATCATGGCCTCCCAGACTGGACAGTATCTTTTTCAGATTCTCTATTTTTTTTCTTTAGAAAGATGCTCCCTATTTGAGATCCTCACATTGTGCTTACTGTCGTAAAATAAATTAACAGCAGAAACACTTATCTGTGAGGCCGAGGTTCTAAACAAATGCCTAAGCCAAGCATTTTCACTAGCAGAGCCAATTTTTTATATTTCTGTCTTTATGCTTCCCTTGCATTTGGGTTCTATCAGATGAAAAAGGAAGATGTAATAGCATAAAGGACACACAGGAAAGGGATGGCACCAGGGTATGCCTTAAAGCTTAGAGTTAAGTAGCATCCAAAAAGAAAGTGCTTCCTCTTTGTCTGTTAACTCCGGAATATTAGTGTCTTAGGGCTGTCTCAGAAGTCATTTGACTAAGAAAAGCCCATAAAAAGGAGAACACCCAAGATTTGTGGAAATAACGCTTAAAAAAACCTTCCCTCTGGTATGGACAACCCATCAGCATAGGGATTTTTTTGTGATATGCTTCCTCTGTTGCTTGCAAGGGGAGAGGAAAGGCCAGTGCACTTCTGCATACAGACAGCCATACACACAAACCCACATCCAAAGACTATACTGCTATGGCATAAATAATCTATGTAAGAAAGTTTAGAGGCTCATGCTTACCTGCTGGGACTCCGTTGTCCTCTAGAGCTGAGACAAGACAGCCACGAAGAGAAAACCCACCTACTGGCTTGTTTTCTTCCTGCAAAGAAAAAGGAAATTAGGCTTATCTGAAAAAATCCCATCATTAGAATAATTTCCCAGAGCACATCGATTATTTTTATGAAGGTGGAGTTGAAATGCCAGTCTTTCCAGATATAAAACCTCCATGTCCCAAGATAAATCAATTTGGACATGTAATTAAATGCATTACTGTGTTGTTTCAGTCTCAGATATTTCTCTGAGGTAGCTGGGAATGCTGGAGATCAATTAAAAGCTGGAAGGTAGGCTAACAATGATATTTCAAGCTTATATATAGTCTTATCAGTAACAACCCATATTAAAAAATAAAAAAGGTATATCTGCAAGTTTTTAGCTTGCTGCTTTTTGCTGAAACCATGTGGGAAAAATGCAACTGTTTTCACTAGAAGGCTGCCTGTCTTCTCTGATCTTCAAGTTCTGCAGTTTGAATTTATAGCATTATAAGGGCTAATTGCAGTGCAGAAAAACCCCACAAAGAAACACACAACAAAAAATGAATGAGCTCCATAAGCTCTTTTCACTGTTTGTGTTTTCTTTAAATGTCTTGTAAAGTATTTCTATACATGTGCTTTTAGCAACCTGTTGGGCTTTGTGGTACCCTATGCATCCGGAGCTGATGGATCCACATGCCTTCTGGGTTGCTCACATTGATTATTACATCCACGAAAACAAATCCTACTATTCCCTGAGCAAGTTTAAAACTGAGTAGCAGAAATTAACGTAAATACTTTAGCATTAAGGAGACCCTATTCAGTATTGGAATAAGAACGTAAAAAGTCCCAGTAGCAGCATGACCCTCATGTGGTGGGATATCAACCCAGAAAGATCATAGCCCAGGACAAATCCCTGCAGGAGCATGGTCCCAGACCGCGTGGGTTCAGCAAAAGACCAATCACAAGAAGACTGCTGCTCCTCGGCTAAGGAAAAGGAATCTCACCAGGGAAAGACAGGAGGGAAGATACAGAGATAGAAAATCCTACAAGAACAACCTCCCAGGGCAAGGCCAGAGAGGTCTTATTACCAGGAAACAGAGAAATATAGAAGGAGATTTGGGTAAGAGAAACATTTACAGTTTCATTTTGTATTTTCATTATAATGTTTAGGTTTGTGAGAGGCTTTCTGGGGGCAGTAACTCCCCACTCACATACCTTAGTGGGGTCATAGTAGTGCAAAAAAGCAGGCTCAGCTCTCAAAACAAATTTCCTCACCTTCCAGTTTTTCCTTTTGTGCCCCTGCAAGCCAAAAGAATTAAAATTACCACCAATGGCCATTTCCCCCCAGGGTGTAGGGGACACCCAGATAGGTACTGAAAAAACAGGTTTTGGAGCTAACAGAGAAAAATATTTTCTGATATTTCAATAATTCCCAGGATTTTATGCTTAACATCCTTCTTCATACATTGATAATTCCTTAGTCTCTCCCATCCTTGTGCTGAGAAACAAGAAAACAGGTCTCACCACCGCTAGAGCATCCATGTGTACATGAGTGACCATCCACAGGTTAATGTCCACTTCATGCAAATGTCAATCTATTCAGCTTGAATTTTGTCTGTGGCCAGCAGAACATTGTAGCTGCTCACACAGCCCGGGTGGGACTGGTTAGACCAGAGGAACAGTGGATCTGCTCAGAAGTGAACATAATGCCTCTGCTGGGATTTGGTGTTTGTGTGGGACTCCTGCTTTTCATACTATTCTATACCTTTCAGTTTACTTTCAATATATGGCCTCAATATTGAACTAGATGATCTTAAAGGTCTCTTCCAACCTAGACAATTCTATGATTCTATATAAATATCCACCGAATCCTGCCTGAGCAGCAAGTTCCATGGCTCATGTCTTTATAACTACATACTCTTCACCATATGATCTCTGACAGTGCTGACAGGCAATTTATCCCTGGTAGCCACAACTCCTCAGCCCTACCTGTATATATCACATTTATTTTCTAGGAAGTCCTAAGAGCTGTCATTTTTCTTGTTTCCCAGAGAAGGCTGAAAAACTGTACTTACCTGCTTCACTAAGAATCCTTGCTTCACAATTGTGCCACTTAATTCAGCGATGTTAAACTGTAGTTCTTCCCTGGAACTGATGTTTTTATTATTGCTCTCAGCCTGCAAATAGGGAAAAGATTGTTCCACTTTTTAATTTAGAAACCTTTTTAAAGTACATTTTATTTTCCTCGAGTTGTTTTTAGCTCCTATTTCCTGAGTAAATTCTGTTCCACAGCCACGCAACTAAACTTTGTAGGTCCAAGATTTCCAAGCAACAAATTACAGCCATAAAACCTACACACACACACCACAGCCTTGAGTTTTAGCGTGACTACAGCCCGGCCTCCCTGAAATGCAGACACAGCACTGTGCTCGAGGGACACACCTCTTTCAATGCCTAATCATGTAATCTGTAGACCCCTCCATGCCCATGCAGCTATTTGTCCCCAGCACAAGTGCAAGCGTTAGCACTGCTAAGAGCCTAGAGCCACTCCTTCTCTATTTACTGTATATTTTGCTTTTGGTTGCCTGCGGTGAGTGTCTCCTCCACCACTGGCCCAAATCAAGTGTGTGACAGAGGAGGTGCCTCTCTTGGCAGCTGTGTCACTTACAAACATGTACAGGGCAGTGGAGTCGTCAAGGAACTGCTCAGAGAGGTCGCTGCAGCGCATGGCCTCGGTGCTGCGGGCTCCCACGGGCTGGACGAAGTTCTCCTCCATCAGCATGGATGCCAAGGTGACAGCCTCGAATCGTGACACAGCAAAGCTATTGGAGATGAGCCAATCCACCAGGGCAGAACCTGCAGAAGGAAAGGCAACTGTCATACCGAGGCAACGTGCTCTTCCAAGGCAAGACAGATGGTCTCTTGCCACAAAGACCCTCATTCGCTGACATATTTTGGCACCATCACACAGACTGTCAATGAATTCTAAGGTTGACCAAAACTGTAGGGTCCTACATATGCGTCCATGTATCCAAAGAGCAAGAAAAAGGTGTCGGAGAACTTGGCCACACCAGTACTTTCCACTGTGCCACAACTGATTCCACCATGAAGGCAGTACAGCAGCTCCTTTGTCACTGCAGCGTGGCATGTCAGATGCGAGGAAGCTCTTTGCCTGCAGCAGGAGTACCTGTGAAGGTCTCTTTGTATCTGTTGCCTTGCTCCAAGTTGTGGGTCAGCTTAATTCCAGTACTGCTGTCACACATTTTCTCCACTATGTGGCTGTAAAAGAGAACACAGGACATCATTATTAGAATAGAAGGACAGGCAGAAACCTTCACATGCTTCCATCAGTGCCTGGGATATCCTAATCATTACCAACATAAATATGGGAAACAGCCTAGATACTCCCCTATAAACTTCATCCAAAGTACAGTGTAGGAAAATTTTATTCTCCAAATAGCTGCACTAAACTAGATGCCTCAAAAGTACTTTTCCATTTAAAGCACTTCTAACTGAGCTATTGTCAGCCTCTATTTACCTTCTCTACACAAATCAAATTCATCTAATCTTTCTGTTTCTTAACCAGTTGTCTGTTTCCTCTTGTTTAACGTGATGCATCCTAAAAATCCTGGATAGCCTGGATTCTGGCTATCAGCTTAGAAAGCTCATCAACACAGCACAAACAATGTCATTGCTCAGTCTTTCCCTGACATTACATCTTCTGAGGCAATGCATCTCCCCAGTTAGAACCTCTGCAGCTGATTAAGAAGGTTTCCAGGTCAGCAGTGAGGTGCTGTTGAAGAAACCACATAAGCTCTCCCTGCTCCAAAAAATGTTGGTCAGGAAAAAGTGCATTCCTGTGCCCTGGCAAAAGTGTGTGCAAACCTGGGGCAGAGCAGCCAGTTTAGAGACTTCTGTCCCCACGGGAGCAGATCTGTGCAGAGGGGAGCTTCCCTTGACCCCTCCCATCCATCAGCAATAGCAGAAGAAACCATATACACTTACTGGAGACTGATATTCTCTAGTAGTTTGAAGGAGTTCTTCATTTTGTGAAGCTCTTCTACCTGTACTGGGTGACCAGCATGAATAGCTCCAGTGATATCCAAAGCCCAAGAGTCTCGCTCCTCCCTGGAGCAACATTCAAGGAAATAGTCTGTATTGGTTTTTGTCTTAAGTTTGATGAGTAGCTGTGAAGAAATAAATGCAATAATCTCATTTAGCTATTGTCCTTTACTTGTGTTTTGCTTCTTTAGCACTGGCCCAAGTGACACAAATAAGTCTGATATGGCATCCCACCTGAGCAGAACAGAGCAATTCTTGGCCAAAAGGATGGTGGGCATAACTCTGGGTTTTTTCACTTCCCTCCCTACCCTGAATCCCACGGTTTTCAGTGCCAAGCATGGCTTGTGTGCTGCTGACTATGGAGCTTTCCACATACAGATCTCTAATTTCAACAACTACAAGCTCTCCCTAGGTTTGCTCTGCCATAAGAAGTACTGAAATAGTCAGCAGTTGACAGTCTTTCCCCCTGTGGCCCCACTCAGAGGAAGCCTGCATCACTGCTACCCACGGCTGAGTGGAGAACTGCTGGAGGCACTTTCCCTTCCAGAACCCTCTTGCTGGAAACTTTCCACAGCAGCAAAGTCACAAAGGGCATCTGTCTTGGCTGCCTGGGAGCACCCTGTGGATACAGCCAGAGTTTAAGGCAACTACCATAGATGGTATTTCCCTTTTTTCCCATCCTTCTCAAATTTTAGTGAGCTTACTCTGTCCTTGCGCCACACACTGTTGGACTGATGCATTTGCATTTATTCTTATTCTTCCCTTTGTGTGTGTGAGGGGGTAGGTTTTTGTGGATTTTTTTTGTTAATGGCTGTGACTCAGATTTGGGCATAGAAACAGCGAAGACACAACGAGGGAGATCATTGTTTGTCCTGGTTACATTGCTAACGGCAGCTTGATTTTGGCTGGGCCTAATTCTGGAAACACCCCAGTGATATGGTTCCAGTAATCAAAGAAGTCAGGAGGAGAGGAAATGACCAGGGAAAAGTTATAAAGTGAGTGTCATCGAGAAGGGACACATTTTTCCAGTCGTACCGGTCTGTTCTCATATTCCAGGCATGGACAAGTAATAGTGCAGCCATCCAGAATGATCCTGCCCTTTGGATAAGGTTCTTTCTTGCCTCCTTCAATTTTGTAATACAGCAGCTTATCCTGAAGCAGAACAAACCATCTCACTTTCCAGTTACGAACAACATGTCCCTAGAGGGGAAGAAATCCACATAGCTGACTTTAACACAAGCACTGAGAAATGACAATACCTTCTTTTTGGGTTTTCTTTGTTCGGGTTTTTTTTTCTGTTGTTGTTGTTTTTTTAAGGCAAAAATACCATAAGCGGGAAACTGCATGGCAAGAAAGACAAGAATTCATCACGAGTCCTGTTCTCCCCAAAATACAAAATAGCACAGCTCCATCACTATAAAATCATGGAAGAATAGAAAGTTGTTTTGCTCTTTCTCCAGCAAGGACAACTTCTTTGCTGGCAAGAACTGTTTCTTGCAAAAGCTCACATGAATTATCCGGGAGCTGTCATTTGGGTGCCTATGTGCTCACTGACAGCACCAGGCAGGAACAGGGCTACACCCAAAATGTGTGAGGCTCTTGGAGACAAACTCCTCCTCTCTGGAGACCCTGGGTGGTATTTCATGTGTTTCATTCTTTGTCATTTTGATGTGACTGGAGGTACCAAGTGGCTCCAAGAGTGCTTTGCTGGGTGACTTGGCTTTTCCTTACATCCCCTCTTACTGCTAAAGGGTGGTTTATTTCTATCCTACCTGTCTCCAGTCCCTCGAGCTGAAACATTCCCTGTGCTACTGCTACCTGTAAGGGAAATACAGTCTTTAATGGCAAAAGACCGAGTGAAGGCTGCTGTTGAGTGCCTCCTGGGTTAGACCAGAATACAGACAAAACCTCTTCTTCCCCCTCTGTAAACAGCCGCCAGCTGTAGGAGAACAGACGGAGGGAGGGCTGGCTCTGACAGGCTCAGTCCTGCCTGGCGGTGTCAGGTCCAGCTCTGCTGTGTGGGAGCTGACTTGTATTTCTACAGCCAGCAGGAGAAGCACTGGATAGAGGAAGCTCCGACACCTGGGAGAGGGTAGGCATAGCCAGAAGAAAGGAACATGCAAGGTCCAGTTGTGGCAGGAATCAAAGCTCGTTAATTCTTTATGAGTAAAGGGGAAAACCAGCAATTTCCAAGAAAAGGTGAAGTAAAGTCTCCAAAATCCAGGGCATGTTAGGTCTAATGTCTTCTAGTCTATACTAAAGACAATTTCTCTAACTTGGGTTTATTCCCTCGTTCCCTTAGCCTTCTTTAATGTTTTTTTGACCTATTGTAAAGTTCCCTTGGGCATTTTTCCTGAGAGTACATTCTTTGCTATGGCTCTTTTCTTCCCTTCTTAGAGATTTCCTCTTTTCAGCAGATGACCTTACCTTTTTTATTTATATTATCTTACCTGACTTCCACACATTTAGTTTACATCTATAATACAATACATAATTCAGTCATTTATAATGCATTTAGACTATTGTCCTTGTTTCTGCTCTCTTCTTCTTAAGAAACTCCTTTTCCTTTACCTGATCCCACCCCTTCCTAATTTTTTCCTCTGGATCCCTTGTTCTCTTCTCCCTCACTTTCTTTTAGTCATCTTCTTTGTAGTCTCCTTCCTAATAGAATGTGTATCTTGGTGATGTTATACAGACCCTTAGAGCTCAGTGTGCTGAGGATACCCTGTGCCTCTCTCACAACAGCAGCCCAGGGAGGAGAACAGGACCTGGGAATGCTCTGCCCTCGCAGCAGAAGGAAGGATGGGGAATAGCTTTGGCTGCACAGCCCTTCTCTGCCTAGAGCATGGCTCCACGTGGCCAGCAGCCCTGCCACGAGAGCTCCTGACCAGGATTGCCTTCATGTTAGCACCAGAAGCACTGCCACGTAGTGTGGAAAAGCATTTCCCAAGGTGTGACATAGCTTTGAACGAACCTTTGAATCCTGTTTTTATCAGTGAAGGACCTATTCGTCACCAAGACACAGTCTCGGTACTAACAGCAGCAGCTTATGCCCTTTGATAAGTTGCCCTTTTGTGTCCCAGCTATGACTGACTTGCTCCTATAGGGAGAAGTGCTGGAAAGTCTGAAATCTGTGACACCATCTTCCAGCTCTTTTCTCCACATTTTGGCTAAAATTTTTTTATAATGCAGCTTGAGGGGCGTGAAAGAAAGAAGCTATTTCAAACAAATGTCTATGTTTTTATTGCACTGATCCCCTTCAAAAAGTATAGTCTATTCCCTGTCCTTTCATATGAAATGGGAAACCCTGCTCAGCTGGGCCACTAAAGAAGGCACAAACTATCTTAAGAAACTGTCAAAACACCTCTCTCCATCCTCCTACAGCTAGTTCCCACTAGCTAGTGCCCACTTTCCTCTGGGCAAGCTCCAATACAGGGGGATTTGAGGGAGGTTAGTGCAAAGCTGCATCTCCCCTGGCCTGCGTCTGCACAGACTCGGTGGAGCTCCTGTCCCAGGAGCAGGCAGGAGCCCCTCAAACCCAGTGCCCAGGGGGCTGCCTTGCCACAAACCCTGGCTCGACCCAGTTCCCGCCCAGGGGTTGCTTCCACCTTTGAGCAGAACAACACGAAGGGGAACCAGAACTTACCCGCTTGACGAGGAAGCCCTCCTTCAGCACTCCAGCTGCTTCCTGCATGGTGGCCAGCAGGGAAAAAAGCCAAGATCCCGAAGAGAAGCGCCCAAGCTCTGTCAGCCTGTCCCTCTGCACACAATTTGTTTAAGAAAGCTCATTTTTCTTTGCTACCCTCCTCCTCCAAAGTGACGCACACTTCCTCCTGTGTTTTTTTTTTTTCTGTCTCTCTTCCTACCTATGAGACATTAGTTAAACATTGAGCTGGCTCTGATACATTACCTGCCCTCCGGGAAGGAAAACAAAGGGAAACCTAAAAAGGATCTCAAAAGAATTTCACAGAATTTAGTACAGAAAAAAACCACCACTGAGTGAGTCGGCCAATATAAGCAGCCACATGATAGCAAGTCAGGTATAGAAGGGAGAAGCAGAATTATAAAACTTCAGACAAATCAACTCTACTGCTTAAAATTCCTCATTGAATAAACACGTCTTGTTGGGGTTCTACAGATCAGAACACCTTAAGTGTAACATATAGAATATTATGATTACAAGGAGACTTTTACAAACCTTAAAATACTTTTGTTAGTTTATATTACCAAAGCAAATGCAAAGCACCTAAAAGCCCACTATACTTTCAGTGACCACTGGGCATTTAATAACCTAAACCCCTCCATACGCATCTATTTGGGCTTTTAGTAAAGCTGTGTGATCATTGAACACCGTGCAGTGACCTCTTGCAACTCCCGAGCACCTCTGAAACAGAGTGCCTTTTTTGTGTCTGAATACGAGTTTAGATGTTGATTGCATTTTTGAAGACTTTGGTCACAATAAATCTGCTAGATTTATCAAGTCTTGTCCTGACGAAATAAACCAGTATTACTATTTCAGATAGTTTTCAGATTAGTATTTTTTTTCAGATAGTTTTCAGATTAGTATTTTTTTTCAGATTAGTATTTTTTTTCAGATTAGTATTTCATAATAGTTTTTGCTGTACTGTTAGCATTCCCTGACTTGTAGCCCAATTCAAGTGATATATACGTGGGCAGAGCTAGGAGATGTGATAAGAAATAAACGTAGTGTAACAAATAAACAAAAGCACCCGTTGCTATGTAAAAAGAGTCCAGAGTTCATCAAGACTGCATGCCACAAGCATCTCTCAGTCTTTGCACACCGGATGAGATTACTGGTCACGCTTTCATCTACCCAGGAAAAGGAACAAGCAAAGTAATTTCTTTATTGTTATACTACTTTTTATAACTTCTTTTAAGGAAAAGCAAGACACGGAAGAATCCAAACCTGACAACGCAATGGAGACAACCCAGAGAACAGCCCTGCAGGGAGCAGGAGAAACACAATGAGTGACTGAATGCTACTTAGGTCAGAAAAATCGATGGCTGTATAAAGAAAAAAACCACTGGCCGAGATTTCAAAAGCAGCCGGCCAGCAGGGAAGTCACCTATGTAACTCCTACTGTTCCCCTTCCCAATTTGGAAAGGGCAGGCAGCCACGATGCAACCAGCTGCACAAGTCATATCCCAGTTACGTTTGTTCTTCAGTCCAACTAAAGCGAGTACAACAGAACACCTAGAAGAGTATTTTTTGCTGTAGGTATGTAGTATTTTCAAAGCTACTGATGTAATTATTAATGTATTATTTGTGGCCTTAAAGGAAAGCAGAAATTAACTGAGTGTATTTCTTTAAATTTAAAAAAAATCTCAGTCTCTGTGTATACACGTAAGAGTTGTACTTAGCAGCAGAATCTGGGGGAAAAACCTGATGCAGCAAGCAAAAAAAGAATGTAAATTTCAGCTCACAGTATTTTGTACATCAGAATTAAATTTGAGGAAAAAGAAGAAAATTTGAGCCTAGGTACCCAGGAGATGTAACTGCTGCACGCGTTTCTTGGACACGTACTCTTTATATAACTGGCTCCAGAAATACAGTGTTCCACCATTTGGTATTGGAGGTTTGACTTCACATTGTTCAGCTTGTTACTGCAGGCCATGTAGAACAAGGTGGGTGAGATAATTCCTTGCTAGTGAGGACACGCAGAAGCTTGCAGGGGGCTCTGGCTCAGACGGTGAGCTCAGAATTGCACCAGAACCAGTCCTCGCCCAAGATGAGTGAGCTCTTTTTCTCCAGCGCACAGACCACCCACGACCCTGCAGACCCTGCCAAAATTACCATTAGCAACAAAGAATTTTATACTCAAAGTGCTGAGGAATGGTGAAGCCAACACTGCCTTAGCTGGCCATTAACAACAGGTTTTATATTTTATACAAAATAGTTTTGTATCAACTACTTTTTATAGCTAGAACCTCCTCTTGCTTTAATACCTTGGATATTTGTAATACATACCCCTCCTCACCCTGTCTCATTCTGTAGTTAATTAAAGCTAACAATCTGCCCTTATATTGTTCCCTGAGGTTGAGTAAATACAGATCTTGGACAGCTTTGCAGGAAAAGGGTCATGTAGTGTCAAATGAGTCAGTAGATGTGGGCTGCTGTACTCACGCATGTGCTGGGAAGACAGGCATTGGCACTGAAGGCTGCTGTCAGACAAGGACAATCTTCTAAATGCATAAATCCAGGGAGCTCCAGAAAACTCCATTGAACCTTTTGTGAGACTCAAAACTTGCTGAAGGGTGGACTATCTGTTTCCTCAGATCCATTTTATAGTAGTGTTCTCCACATGTCAGCATATTATGTTAACAAAAAAAAGCAGAGTTGAGTTTTTGACATTTTCTTCCATTTAAAGTGACCCCAAAACACTTTTATATGCCCAGAGTTTGCACTGGGGTGGCCAGGAAGAGCCAGCCTTAGGCTTCAGGACCACAGGGTTAAAGGGAAGGGCAGGAGCAGCTGGCTCTGGGCGCAGACTGTGCCATCCCAACTGGCTGACCCAACAGATGTTGATGGTATCTCCAGCTCAGTCCCTGTCACCCACAAACAGCTGATTTTGAGAACCCCCCCAAAGGACAGCCCCGGTCGCTGCGGTGCCCATCGTGTATCACCACATGAACAGTGTCACACGGGGGATTACATACACCCAGCTTTTTCAAAGCAGCTTCTTAAGATGCTAGGACTTTGCCCTCCAGTGTAGGACACAACATTAGGTGTTTAGTTCCTTCAGTGGATTAGTGATGAAATGAAAACAAACCACATCAAGATAAAAAAATGATTAAACATTTGTAGAGAAAAGTGAAAGATGACAAGCGTTCAAAAGCATGCTGACGTAAGAGCATTTTAGAAATTAACTGTAGAAAGGCAGCAGTGTTTGAAAACAGTTGGTTAATTGTCTAGACTCTGGAACAAAAAAAAATAAATCAGAAATTGAATACCAAAGTGCAAAGTCTGCTATGAAGAACAACATGCCAGCTCTACTCAATCAAAAAAAGACTAAGTGCCAGAATCAATGAACAAATGCCAAGGAATTATCACTGTATTAAAAACCAGACAAACTACACCAGTCCCCCAAAAAGCTGAGCACCCCTTCTTTCACAACCGCTATTTCCCCTAATCAGAAATAGACACTGGGTTGTAACTGGACTGCATGCCTGACCTGAGCTGGTACCTCTGTTTATTATTTTTTTTTCCTATTAATTAGTGCTTATCAGATGTTGCAAGTAAAACGCTTTCCAAGCTGCCAGCCTTACAAAATTAATCTGGAATATGAAAGTCATACTGAGACCACTACAATTAATGTTTCAGGCCAAATCCTGTCCGCAGCTATACCTGTAACTTTCAGTTGACTACATGAGATTTTTAGCCTTGAAATTACAATTAAGCAGGACAGTTGCTAATGAACAGCAGGAATACGCTACCTTGCTTTAACGAGTCAACTAAGATGTTCACACAAACCCCATGACCCTTATTAGAAGGGCTCAGTAAGCAAACGAGTTCTACACATACAAAACAGACCAGCTGAGGCAGAAGGTATCATCTCAGCAACTTGTAAAGGTCCTTAGGTCACAGGCTACGGCCACCGATGCAGCACGGCCGAGGCCCAGTGCTCCCTTACACACACCTCCCTCACGGGTCTCCAAAGCAGCCACCTCAGACCTCCTCCTTCAGCTGCTGCAACACGAGAGAAATATCCACCAATTTGCATCTTGCATCTTTTATTTAAGCTTCCTCATTAAAATTTGCTCAGGCAACTGATTTTATCTGCCAGGGTAACAAGTGACTGAGATGTATTTATCTTAAGCTGTTTTGTTACTGTCCTTACCATTGTGGGTTTTTTTTTTTTCAGGTCCTCAAAATGGCAGAGAATTGTGCACACCAGCACACCGAGGCTCCAATTAAACAAGCTCCAGTAGCTACTGAACACGTTCAGCAAACTTTTGCCTAAGTTACTGACAGAAACGATGCCTAACGTGCCAAAACAGCTCTTGGAGATGATGTACTTGTAACCCCTGATGGTACTGAAGGAAGGAGCACACATGGCTCATTTTTAGTGCTTTGCAACGTTATTTTGGCACACAGATCACACAGTGACTTCTTAAACATTTTTTTCTTTTGTCTGAGTACCCACCTATTGTGTTTAATGGAAGTCAAATCACTACTTTAGTGAATGGGTAAAGCTGGGAGACCTGCAGGAAGCTAACATTATCACAGCTTCAAGCCACAACACGGCTGCCACATCCAGCTTCTGAAAGACAATTTTAGAAAATAACCATTAAAAAATAAATGGTTTAGTCATTTTGTAATGACACATTCAGGTATTTTCCAACATTCTGCAAAGAAGGGAAGTTACTTAACTTTTTGGCTTTGCATTACTATTAGAGTTTGGTACATGTGAACTGCTCTGATAATAAAGCACAGATTACAATACTATTGCCCTTTGTGAATGCCTTTTGTGGCAACACCACATAGCAATGATATTGTTTGTACTGTGCCATTATTAAGAATTCCTAGTTAAGGCTCAAAGCCTCATATTTCATGCATTTTTCCTCTAGCAGCACAAAATATTAAGAAAAAAAGGAGATGGGAAATGTGGGACATGACAATGAAAAAAAAATAAATACTTATTTATATGTATTTGAATAAATATTTGAAAATGCAGTAATTTGGAAAGGTTATTTAAACAAAACCAATTCCTCCCCCCCAATTCCCACAGACAAATAAAACAGGATTTTATTATATTTTTTTATATACTCCCACCATGGAAAGCACATCTTGTCTCTCTTCTTCAGAGAAGATAAACAGGTTGTTTCTGTAGTGAATAGCTCAGCCCAGTCTAAACCAGATTTAGGGTAAGCAGAATTGAAGGTTGTGCACCAGTGAGCTCACAAGACAGTACTGCCTGTTCTGAATTATAAGTTAACTAAAGCTCCTGCTATATTAACCTACAGAACCAAAGTCCACTATATGTAGTTTTTCATTTATCAGCTATGCTTATTGGAATAGTAACAAGCTATTTTCAAAGTTTTCAAGTTCTTAGTTCTTCTAAACAAGTCTGCATCAACAAACTTGCAAGAAAAATATTTTGTTCCACTCATTCTTGGCTTGATTTAAAGCAAATGGAAGAAAGCCCTTTCATTGTTAAAGGAGAGTCACCCATTTATCACACCCTTAAAGGCTTTATATTCACACCACTCTAGGCCATCTGACAAAAGAGGGGGGGAGAAAAAAAAATCTTGAGTTATATAGCCCAGAAATTTATTTAATATTTGCTCGAATACATTCTGTACAGAACTGTTCAGTTCACTTGGTTTTAGTGCTCCCAGAAAGATCATTAACAGATGCACTGAGCTGCAATCACCAATTAGGAATTGTTATGTATGAAAATATTAAGGACGGGGCTGCCACCTCCTTCCAGCCAGATCTGTGCCTTGAATTTGACCAGGCATCTTCCCTTCAAAGAAGATTCAATTTTTGTAAGTTGTTGCATCGAATGTTATTTAAGAAGAGCCTTTCACATATCGGTCTTTTGAAAATGGTAAAACACTTCAAGTATTTGCATTTGAAGTTTTCAATACTGGAAACATTTCATCCAGAGTATTTCCAATGGGGTCTTTAATTTTTCATATGGTCTGCTTCTTCTAAATATCCCAGAATATTTAGTCTTCGGTTTTGGCTTCCATTTCCTCAGCATCATCATCCCCATCCACTTCAGCATTTTCCCTCTCCAGTCTTTCCAACTGCCTTGCAAGCTCAGTCTCATCTGTGTCAGTAACCACCTTAGGCTGAAAAAAACAACAAAAAAAACCAGAACACATGGTAAACTGTCATTAAGAAATATTTGTAGGTTCTGATCCTACGTATAGAGCAAGAGATAAAATACATGCCCAAGTCACACAATAATCCATCAGAAAACTAGAATTTTTTGCTATTTAAGAAATGCAGTTGCTCAGGGTTATTTTGGTTTCTTAAAACCTTTTTGCTAAAATTTCTCCTAGGACTACCAGTCTTGCTCTATATTAAAAATGTTGCAAAGACAAAAAAAAAACCAAAACATTTTAGAATGTAATGTGTTCTTACCTCCATCTGCACATTAAAGACACCCCTCTTCTCCTCAATTTTTTCTTTAATTACAGCCATGGCTTGATTTAGAACAGATAGTCCTTCAGTTCTCTCCAGTGTTGTTGTAGTCATCACATAACGAGGAGGGGCTATCAGATTAATCTGTCACATTGTAGGGATGTGGGGGGGGGGGGGAAGCAAGAAAGCAAACTCAGTAACAAAGAAAGAAAAATCTGAAAACCAAAGTGAGCAACAATGTCCTGAATATACAATTAGAAGAAGAAACATTTTTCCACTAGAAAAGCCCTTTCTAGAAGTATAAAAATTTGGACAGAAATAGCAAGACAAGAAAGCACATAGCCTGTCCAACTTCCAACATCAACATCAGTTACTTCTGCACCGAATGTTTATTTAGACAAATATTTTGAAGTGGAGAGAATACCTTACTTTGCAGACCAGTAAAACAGCCTATCACATAATTTTTTAAACCATTAAAAGACTGTGACAACCAGCATATTGGGTTTTGTTGTGGCTTTTTTTTAAGATCATTGAATAAATAGATTTTCCTTTTGTTACAAGAAACCATTTTCAAAAGAAAGCAATAGTTCCAAGTTTTTTGAGAACACTTATTCAGTAATGCACTCAGTATCCTAAAATCGCTGGGGAGAAAAACTAGGCCTGGGTACAATAGCCATCCTACCAACACTGAAACATATGTGGACCAAACATTCCTTTTCTTACGTAAGCCCAAACCACAACAGTGACAATGAAATTTGCTGCTCCCTACTTAAGGCTACATAAAGGAGCAGTGGGTATGTAGCGCGCCAACACTAGACTTTAATAAAATGAACAGAATAAATACAGCTTCTGAGCTTGGGAAGCCACAGGGCAGGAAGCGTGTTATGTACCTGCTAGGGAAGAATCAGAAAGCAAGTACGTGGCTTCCCAGCCTCAGCTGCGTGACTGTGACAACTGCAACGGCACAATCCCGGTACCCGAGGGCATCAGAAAACATTGATTTTGACTTAATTGCTAAGACACTTACTTTAATGGGCATGTTCTCTGTGGAACAGTTCAAGCCTGCTCTCAAAGCTTCTTTTACTGCATCTATGCCTTCATAACCATAACAGGCCACCTCAATATCTAGGACAGAGGAATACAAATAATAAAACTTAAAAGTTACCAAAAGGTGCAATCTTTAAAGCTTTTAAACTTTAGTTTTAATAAAAGTCTTTAGCATATGATATTTATCCACAACGAGTACCTCAATAGCTCCCAAAGCTGAGGAAGGTATTTAACTTTCTTGACTTGTAAGTTGAGGTAAGTTTTAATAAATTCTTTAGACATACAATATTTTATATTATGCTTTGAAAAGCCAAGATATGAAGTTATATATCCACATTCAGGCATCTCTCATCCAATAAACTCAATGGGAATAGTTATGTATTTCACATTGAGAGATGAAGATTTAAAAGCAATAATACCAGAGAAAATGAAAGGTCTATCAGGAAAAATGAAACTTGAAAACCAGCACTTACACAAATTCATGGAATTCTGTCAGCAATTGCTGACAGAGGCATGACTCTCCAGAGAGGAGCACTGGAATGATTTTTATTTTAAGGTACATTATATTAACATAGAGTTAAAGCAATAGTTATAGGTTTTTGTATATTTTGGATATTAAAGCATAGACTAGTGCTGGTCACACCTGTAATGCCATGATTAGTCTAAAGACAAAGATTTCTTTACCTATGTAGCAATGGTGCAAGACTAAGCTACACAGCGAAATCAGTCTCAATCCCACGTGGCTAATAACAACCTGTTAATTCTCAGCTATCACAAACAAATTCAGAGGAGCATCCCAGGCAGCCTCAGGATGAGACTACGAGCCAACTGAAAATTTTCATGCTTGCTTCAAAGACAAAATCGAAAACAATTTATGCCATCACAACAAAGTAAGCAAGACGAAGGAAGTAAGAGAATATGCTCATCACGTAACTTTAGTTTCAAAACTAACGAAGCGCTATTGATGTTAGCAATTTCATTCTTCAGGGCAATCAAATCCCACTTAAATTTTCGAAGTCTATGCTAACTCACAGTGATCTAAAGTAATAGGTAAAGGAATATTTCGTTACGTTACTTGTTGCACTCTCTCCTTGACCTCACTGTCATGTGGATATGGCTTATCTTTCCTTCTCTCCACAGTAATCAGCAAGTGCTAATGCTTTTCAATATACCCTTAGAGAGCCGAGGCAATTTCTCAATCTAGTTAAAAAATGTGACTCTGCTACACCATGTGTTTAATGGCAAGCATGCTTTTAGGCTGCTCAGTGAGCTGTACAACCAGACTGACAGTTTTAAAGTATGCCTACTTTTAAAGTGTATCTTCTTAAGTAGTGCAGTCATGAGCTTTTTCTGCCTGCACTGAGGTAATAGACAAACGAACTCATACATTTTGTGAATATATTAGACATGCCAGACTTGAGCTAATATGTCCTGCTGAATGGTTTGCAATCTACCAGTTAGAAATACTGGTCTGGAATCCTCTGGAAATACCAGAGGAAAAAGTCCAAACTATTTTCACATGTTCATGGACAAGTGGCTAAGACATATGCCCTAGCTGTGCTGACAGAGATCAACCATCCTGGTAGGGAACCAAGGAATTTAACACTTTGAATAATGAAAAAGAATATTGTGGATGCAGTAATAACTTTAAAATATTTAAATTCATTGTGTACCAGTGCAATATGGCAGAGTGCATTACGTATCAGCCAAGTACGTTGCATCCCAAGGTACCTGCAGTTTGGGGGGAAAACAAAAAAAAGCAAAACTACCTTGGACTTAGAGATAGAACCCACATTCTGCAAGTAACCTTTGGTTAAGGTGTCTGAATTCTGGAAGAATGGTTCTGCTCAAATATCAGCACCACCGACACTAGTTTTAACTGAGTTTATAGTTTGTAACAAGATACACTAATTTGACTTAAAGTGTCAAGAAGTGGTCAGTGAAAGAACTTGAACTCACCAGCTCGGATTTTGACTGCTTGGGGTGTCAGACGTCTGTTAATATTGTCAATCAATACACGCCTCTCTTCCTCTGTCAGATCTAGACTGTCCAGGATCGCAGGGTCTCTGAGTCAGGGAAAGAAACGTTACAGAAGTTACACTGAAGTGGAATATGACACAACATTAACTTTTGGTATTACTTCAATAGTATTATGCATAATCACAGGCAATGAAAACAGGGAAATTTCTTAGGAGTCTGTTGAAACACTGGAAGGAAAATAAACACAGCTATTTCCAAAGTATTTGGTAGCTGTTTGGTATTTATGTTCTCTCCAATGTGAAGATAAACCCACACTACATGAAAGAGAACCCATGATGAATCTAAGATTCTTTAATTATTTTAATGTTTCATTCAAACACAAGAATTTTGTCATTCTACACAGTAACTTATACTCATTCCATGTTATTATGTACTCCTTTTGAACAGAATGAATTACAGACAGACACTTCTCTGCTGGCTACATTCTTGGCTAAAGAAACAGTAAAGGATTTTTAGATAAAAAACTAATAGTTTAAAATCCAGAGATCACAGGCAAACTCCTCTGATGTTTATCCATATAAATTATCAGCTTTTGTTTGAAGAAGTGGTGTCAATTCTCTTTATTGCTGTTAAATTAATAATTTTATCCAAAATATATCTGAAACATCATAACCAAAAAGCTCCTCACAAAAATTGTTCCTGTTTTTCAGAGACAGGAGTTTCAGTTCTCTGAAAAGCAATATCAGATCACCTACACTACTACTAGCAGACAAACATGAACTAATATGGCCCAAAACCCACAGGCAATACTGGAAACTGGTCTCTGCTGATAAAAAAAAAAGTCATCTTTCGTGATTTTACATCATGAGACTATAGATAGTAGAAGGGCCAAACATAAGCTAACAGAATTCAGAAATATGAAAGATTTTTTACATATCAAAAATACGAACCCACATGGCAAAAGCGATTTATTGGACATGCAAATTCTGCTTCTTCATTTACCATGTGTTCTGTTAAATCTTTGGTTTGATTTTATGAGCATTTGGTAGGTGTTCAACATATAGGTGCTGGATGTGCAATTTTTATTGATCGGGGTAAACATACTTTAAAATTTTGCCACTGGCACTGCTGTGTGAAACCTCTAAACGCTAATCCTCATAACACATAATTTCTAAACTTTTATTACTGCCACCTAGTGTTCATCTCAAGTTCATCACCCATAGGTTTACGTGCTATGAAAGAGCAAAATTGGAAATGTTTATTGAGAAACATATTTTTGGACTGCCAATTTCATGATAGAATCTTTAGAGGGAAACTGAACAGGTTAGTTCTGAAAGAAAATTAAAATACCAGACTTCATAAAAAATTAAGAGCAACCTATCTCAGTGCATGTTCCCTTAGCATCATAATTTCCATCTCTTTCTGTTCATAATTCCATTTCTAAGTTCATGATCCCAATGCCATTCTTTAAGTTTGGAAGTATAAAAAAGTAACAAGCCAGTATGCTGCATTTAAAAAATACAAATTCCGACAGTGAGCTGTGAACAGAAATATCTTCAGCCACAGAGCTGGTTACTTTTGATAACTTCTGCTTGGGACTAAGAACAGGCAAATTCTGGCAGACCAACAGACAAATCAGTGCTGCTGCTTCTGTTAGAAATGTCACAGGCTCACCTGTAGCAATAGAAGTGTCTCCAGTATTTGTAATCACGTTTCTTTAACATGTAAAACATAGTATACACCAATGCCTCAGTATCTCTCCACATCAAATTAAATTACTGCTTTTAAAAACCTGACATACACAGAGAGGCATATTCAAAGATAGGTAAATTCAGCATTTGCAAATGAAGAAAGCAGTAAGACAAGAAACCTACAATAAGCAACTGGAAGACTGATATCAAAATTTACTAAGTTTAGTTGACAGCACATTCTACAACTCTAAAAAAAATAATCTAAAACAGACCTCAAAAAGAGTATTACGATGGACCTATTCCAGGAAATACTTCTCTGTAATTATGAAATAAACCCCTAGAAGTAGAAAAGATGTCCTTACGAGACTGCATGCTTGAATGCATCATAAGCACCATATCCTGGTCTTTTGTACTTGTCATCAAATACCCAGGCAGTTCTCTGGAACAGACTCTCAAGCTGCTCATCCTTAGTGTACTCCAAGACTTCAGCAACATGGCGAAGGATGCTGTAAACCTTGAACACAAAAGGGGCACTCAAAAAACCAATACCAAAACCAAAGAAAAATTTAGAGTCAAAAGTAGTATTTAATGGTAAACCGCCTGCTTAGAAGCGTAAGATCACAGAGTAGTAAAGGTGGGAGCCAATGCCTTAAACTACCTGCTTGCCATTTCAGTAACATTTGTCTACAGTGTGCTAAGCCAACATATCCTTTTGGATTTCTGATCATTTAAAGGTACCCCTTTACATCACAAATTTTCAACTGACATCTTATTTGATCTGTTGATTAATTAATAATCAGCTTGCCAGAGCTGAACAGCTCATGAACAGCTGAACTGGTTATATATATTTGCACGAGCAAATGAGAATTAGAAGATGCCTAATAAATGAGGACAATACTTTATTTTTGTATCATCTTACGTCTATGCATTTTGGTTGCTCAGGGAAGAAGCTGGCAATGCACAGTGCCTGAACACAGGAAAGGAACTTACAGTCTTCGATTTTGTGAATTTATCTTCACATTTGATTGCCTCTTCTGGAGAAACTCTTCTTTTTGACAAGTCAATATAACCTATAGGGGAAAACCATTTTGAAAGTGTCAGGCATTGCGCAAACCAAATCTAACTGCTTCAAAAGAAGCCTAACTGCTGCATAAAGAACAAACACTCTGGCGCAGGAGTGCCAGAATATCTTGCCTACAGTACCTCTCAGTTGCTACAGAGAGTAACATAACCAAACCTGAATGAATTTTATCAAATTTTCCTAATACGGTAGGTCTGGCCTCAAATTCCAACTCTAACTCCCTGGACCCCGTTTCAGAATAACTCTTTGTGAAAAAAATCTTTTTGAACTATTTCTCCATAAATTTGAAAAGTCCTCTGCCTCACAAACTATAGGTTCCCCAAAAGATTGAATAAAAGACCACTATGTGTTTCCAGATGTGTTTCTCTGTTAATATGAGAATGAAAATAATTTGTAAGAGGAACTATTCTTTCACTAGAGATGCCTGGAAACTTATTTCATTTCAGACAGTGAAATAAGTTTCTTCTTGTCTTCTCTGCTTTTTCTTATCCTGCTATTCACTACTTAATCTGAAGCTGCAGTTAAGTCTGAGAAGTATTCTCGAAAAGCATATGGTTTTTATCTCTACGTCAGATTATCCTCCTTTTCCATTAAGAGTTAAAAAGTCTACATAGATATAAAAAGAAAATTCCATTTCACTACAGTTTGTTGCTCAAACATTGAGCTGATGAGGACACACTTAAGCACATCTTTACTGATGTGATTTACCTCCATTAACCCAATTCCCAAAAGGCACAGAGGAAGAATGATCACAAATATCAGATGGCACGATGATGGTGTATTTAGCTTACGTGTCTTAAAAAAAACACCCTGGCAAAATTCAGGAATACCTAAGTCACATAGCTTATCTGCACTTCTCTATGAATTCAATCTCGATATAGCCCACAGTATCCCCAAATACCTTTCTCTTTGTCGACTCTTATGACCACCACACATTCATTCCTCCCGATACGGATGAGTTTGTTTATGGAACGAATACGCCTTCTGGATAGCTCACTGAGAAGGATCATGCCTTCAATGTTGTTGTACTCCAGCAGGCTGACATAGGCTCCCATTTCGGCAATGGACCGAACGTTAACCATCACTACATCTTCCACCTCTGGAAATTTATGCTGGTAGAATCTACAGCTTAGCCCCGGCATTCTGGGATTTGAGCAGAAAGAAACAAAGATCTTATTTCACAGTACATCATTGACTTCTATTCTTCTGAGGATAGAGAGGAACACTGGTACAAAAAATTGCAAATTAGGATAAGGCTTATGCAGTTCATACTTAGGTTTTAATAGAAATTAAACAATAAATTAACTAGTATTTTAGTATTGCCACAACCGTTTGCTAAGATGCTAATTTTTCATATTGAAGTAGAAAAAGCTTGCTACCCAGACTTTATTATCCACTTAAGTTGTCATATTACATCTCCACAGCTAAAGAGAAGAGGGTTCAAATGGTGAAAAGGTGGCACCACACACCTTGCATTCATCTCAATTCATGAGGGTGTGTAAAATTTTAAATCAGATTTTAACAGGAGCACGTGGGAGAGAAGAAACCTGCAGTGCTCACAAAGGTATTTGTATACACATAGTAAGAGAGCATCTGAGAGGCTGAGAAAATAAGAGGTAGAACAAAGCTTCTGTGGTACTGAGAAGGAAGAGATTCTATGCTCCAGAAGGTTTCTTACTAAACTCAGCACAAGACATTTGGAATAATCCTGTAAAACCTGCTCCAGAGGCCATGTGTCAGCAAAGACAGGAAAGGCAATAATAAAAAGTTAGAACTAGCCTGACATGAACAAAGCACTAAAAAAGGAAAAAAAAACCCCATCCTCCAACATATTGCTAGTCAGTCAGGAGGAACGAAACCCCTGAAAACCAAGACAGGATTATTTCCTTACACATTCAAAAAAAAAATTAAAGCACAAAATTAATGCTTCATTCAATCATAACTCCTTCACTTTCCTGATGATGAATCCACATACTCATCACTGCTAACCAGGTCAATTCAATTCCTTTTGTCTATACCTAGAATTTTCATACTGAAAGTTTCCTACAGAAGTAGGAGCTCTAAGATGCCGAGTCAAATGCATCACTCCATCAGGTTTGTTCTATTCACCATTCTGAAGTTTTACCCTTGATCTTTACAGCAGTGCTAATGCTGCCTTCCAGCTATATGGGAATTTAAAAAGAGAGTAAGGTGGTAACGCCAAGCGCTACATACACATGGCCATACAATTTAAAAGACTATGTCCACCCTTTAATTCTATCCTTAACTTTCAGAAAAGGGAAATACAGACAAGTATTACAGAAACACTCCTCTAAAGGTTTCATACAACTTCATATAATTTGAAGCTGAGCAAAGAACTCCAAGATTAAAAAGAAAAAATTCACACTTTGCTTTTCTAATCCACTGAATGCATTTTATCTCAGTGGACTTACACCTCTTATGTGCCACAGAATAAAGATATATTGCAAAGCAGCAGACCCCAAACGCAGCAAGCAAGAATGGACAAACACTGCTCTGCGCACAGAGCCTTCCACGCCTCTCTCCACAGACACAAGCTTTTTATTTCGGCCTTCTGTACAGGGAAGCCTGTCGGGAGCCACGGGCTGCCCATGGCGCCAGCGCTGGGAATCACCCTTCCTAGAACGGTGCTAGAAACGCCTCTGCAGAACCTGGCGCACAAATCTTTGGAAACTGGCGAAAATGGAGCCACTTCTGACCAGCCGCCGGTCCGGCGCTCTCCGGCGGCTGCAGCGCGGCCGGCACACGCAACAGAGCCGCAGCCCCGGAGAAGAGAAGGGGGGCGACAGCCGCTGCCGGGCCGAGAAGGGCCCCTCTCTGCCACAGCGAGGGCGGGAGGCGGGCTGGTCCCCCGGGGAGAGCGGCCTGGAGAAGCTCGCAGTCGCGGAGCCGGCCGGTCCCTCCCCTCCCCCCCCGCCCAGGCCCAAGCGCCCGGGCCCGGCCCTACGCCGCGCCGCCCCCCATCTGAACACGGCGGGCCCGGGAGGAGCGGCGGCCAGGCTGTGCGGCGAGGCGGATTCCAGGCCCGGGGCGAGCAGCCGGCGGGAGCCCGCGGACGGTACCTGGCAACGGCCGAGAGGGTCCCGGAGTCTCGCGCTGGTCCCGCTCTTGCCTCAGCGTGCGCCTGGCCCCCGCCCCCAGTGCGCGTGCGCCAGCCCGCCCCGCGCTCGCGCCGCCGCACGCCATAGGCCAGCCCCCGCGCCCCGTCAGAACTATAGAGTCTCAAGCAGAGACAGAAGGCCGCCTTTTTGCTAGAGCGCCCCCCTCCGGACGGAGCGATGAGAGCTACGCTGGGGGGACAGAGTCAGAGACCTCCGGGTGTCACAAACAGACCCGGCAGCCAGTGACGTCGCTTCCTTCCCGTCGCCGGGGGACACGTGACAGCAAGGGGCTGGGTGTGGGGGAGGAGGGGGCCGGCATCCGGGTGCTCCCTCCGCCTGCCGCGGGGGCGGGGCCGCATCACGTGAGGCCGGCGGCGGCGGTGACAGCGGCGACAGCTGGAGCGGGCCCCGCCGCGCCGCCGCCACCACCATGTCGGGCAAGGACCGCATCGAGATCTTCCCCTCGCGGATGTGAGTGTCCGCCGGGCCCGGCCGGGCCGGAGCCCCGAGAGCGGGGTCGGGTTAGCGGCGAGGCCGGGGCGGCGGGGGCTCGGGGCCCGGGACCGAGGCGGAGCTCTCCGGGCTCTTCTTCCCAGCCGGGCTCTGGCGTGTTCCGCCTGCAGCGCTACAGGCCTGGGGCAGAGCGGCTGGAGAGCTGCCCCGCGGAAAAGGGCCTGGGGGTGCTGGTGGGCGGCCGGCTGGACATGGGCCAGCAGTGTGCCCGGGTGGGCAAGGCGGCCACCAGCATCCCGGCCTGTATCAGGAACGGTGTGGCCAACAGGACTAGGGAAGGGATCGTCCCCCCGCACTGGGCATTGGTGAGGTCCTACCTCGAGTGCTGTGGTCTTTTCCGGGCCCCTCACTACAAGAAGGACATTGAGGTGCTGGAGCGTGTCCAGAGAAGGGCAAGGAAGCTGGTGACGGGTCTGGAGAACAAGTCTTGTGAGGAGCAGCTGGGGGAGCTGGGGTTGTTCCGCCTGGAGAGAAGGAGGCTAAGGGGAGACCTTATCGCTCTCTACAACCACCTGAAAGGAGGCTGTAGCTGGGGGATGTCGGCCTCTTCTCCCAAGGAACAAGTGATAGGACAAAAGGAAACGACCTAAAGTTGTGTCAGGGGAGGTTGAGATTGGATATTAGGAGAAATTTCTTCACGACACTGCTATACAAGAGGTTGGCCATGAAGTGGTAAAAAAAAAAAAAAAAGGAAGTAAAATGTGTAAAGTACAGTACAGTGGACAGTCATTTTCCAGATGCTGACAGCAAACTATTTGTCATGAAATCAGATGTCTCCTGACAAGGCTTAGAAAGCTGCCAACATCGGAGTGAACAAGGGAAGCTGATCTGCTAATAAAATTACCGTTTTAATAATGCTGTTCAGTTTCTCTTCAGAGCTCCCCAGGACAGAAAGACTTTCCCTCAAGGTGAAAAGCTATTTCAAATCTTCTTGCATAAAATTGGGTTGATGCCTGGCTGTACTTTTTATAAAAAGGTGCCTTGCAGGACAGAAAACCTCAAGTGTAAAATACTAATTATTACCCCATGTATGAGCTCAGGACAGATGAAGTAACAGTTTATATATAAAGATTAATACATTAAATATTAAATGTTCTGTTTTGAAATGTAGTTCAGAAATAAATGATTACATATACTGTCATCTGGTCTCACTCCTGCTGTTTGATATTGCTGTATTCATTCAGTTTACATGTCCAAGGAGGCACTTGAGACAGTTTTAAGAAGTATCTGGATTGGTGGGCTAATATGTCATTGTGTCAAGAAGGTGGTGTTGTAAAAACGCTTAATATTTACAAACCCTGTTTCAACTGAGGGAGTAGACCAATGATGTGGGTGATGTTTTGATAGAAATGTAAGTTGGAATGATAAAGATGGTCTGCATCTGCAACATTTTTTCATTTTGTTAACTGGCAGAACAGAGTTTCACCGTGTCTAGGGTTTATTGCTCTGTTTTCTTTTTTTCTTCTTTCTGTTTTTTTAAAAAATCTGTATGAAGTGGCTTGCTGGTACGAGCCTCTTCTGTGCTGGGTATGATCAATTACAGAAGCTGCTCAGTCTCCTTGACAGTAAAGTCTCCTTGACACGAACAAGACTTTGTTTAATGGACTCTCAGAGCCTGTGAAATCTTGCTTGAACGAGAAGGTCAGCCGGTCTCTGGCAGGTTAAGAACAGAGCAAACTAGTTCAAGGTGGTGACAGAGACTTGCTTGTTGTGAAAGCAAAGCTGCCTTTTCACTCTAACCCTTTTATCATAAACATTCAGAAAGTATTTGTGCTTTTCAGTTATAAGTATTTGGTAGACATAAATGGAGCTACTCTCATCACATGCTGGTAGATGTGGAAAGTAATGGATTCCACTGTGTAGGTAGAATCTTAATTACACTTATTTTTTCCAAGGTCAGAGAGGAAGTATATAAAGCTTCTCTTCACAAAGAGTTCACTTGAGTATTGTCCATTGTGTGTAGAGACTGTGTGCACAAAGTGGTAGCTTATGTTAGTAAAGCTTGTGGTTTTTGTAGTACAGCTCCTCTTCAAATTAAAATATGCTCCACAGCAGAGAGGAAAGCAAGGTTGGGATCCGTCTTCAGTTCCTAATTTGGTACAAGAAACCTGGAAATGTGCTACTGGAAGTAAAGGATATACAATGCAACAGCTGGCTTATGATTATCCCTTTTAAACTGATGCTACTTCTGATTGTCTTAAATAGCTTGTAAATCTCCTGTGCAGCGTATGAAGGCATGGAATCATGGTACTTTCTGACTTTCTTTAAACCAGAGTGTTTAAACCAGAGGCAGCTTTAAACCAGATCTTCTGTCTCTTGTTGCTCTGTGAAGTCAGAACACAGCATCAACAGTTATGAATACATGAAGAATTTGCTGTTTTGTCTGATTTTCATAAGATGACGTAGCAGTAAAAACTTAAAAGCAATACCAGTGTCACACTGACAGTGGGCATTTGGAATGGTTTGATTTCTGGTGCATTTCTGGTCCTTGTAAGTCATCCAGAAAAAAGAAAACTCATATTTCCTATTACGAAAGTGCTGAAAAATGACGTGTCAATTTTCCATGACCTTTGACTTTGCAGATAATAACCTCATAATTCTCACTGAGGATGGAGATAAATATAATAAATTCCCTTTGATTTTAAATGGGAATATAAAATTCTGTCCTGAAGTGTCCATCTTGCATTGATGTTTCTTGGTTGCTTCATTATTTCAATCATCTCAGTGTCAGAAAACTGCGTAAGTTTTTTTTCCCAAATCCCTTTGGATGATGCAGGACATTCTTATTTGTTCTGTTTAACAGGGCTCAGACCATCATGAAGGCTCGTTTGAAAGGAGCCCAAACAGGTCGTAATCTCTTGAAGAAAAAATCTGATGCTTTGACACTTCGATTCAGGCAGATCCTTAAGAAAATTATTGAGGTAGGTAAATCAGAATTTTCTTCTGTTTGGCTCGCTTTCTTTGAAATCTGTTCTGTCAGTTGTGCATTCCTGTTCTGCTGACTGCATTAGGTAGGCTGGAACGTAGGACAACTTTATGGATAAACTGGTTTTTGAAAGTCCTACTGAGGACAGAAGAGCAGAATTATATTTTCCTGGATGCAGGGCTATAGAATTTTTGTAAGAGTTAATATTCTCTATTCTCCACCTTTATCCAAGCAGTCCTAGGCTCTGCTTTGTGTCCCAAGTTCCCTTCATCTCTTCTGCGTAACAGGGAATTTGCTCTGATGCTGCGAAATACTTCAGGACTGGATGTATCATGTTCTCTAGCCCCATTTTTGTTGTTTTACCTGGCTTGGGAGAATACTGCAGATCTGTAATGTTTCCTGTTTCTGTGTTACCCTCCTGGGTGGGTTGTCGTCGTGCTGCCTCGGCTGCAGCTGCTTCCATACCCATGGTCAGCAGTAGCACGTTGTTGCCATGCTGCAGACAAGCTCTTGGCACTCTGTATCTTGTTTCCTGGAGGCTGTCTAATACACAAAGGCTCTTCCTTCTCAATAGCTTGGGGTTTTTTAGCTTCAAAATATGTAAAAATTGGGAAAAAATCGAGTAGGAGGAAAGCATAATTTCACAAAGCTGCATACGTCTGTATATTGAAAAACAACTTCAGCTGCCTCAGTATTCAGTACAATATGAAGTAAGAGTGTTTTTCTACTGAGCCACTTTATTGTTGTGATTTAACCCCATGTAGTGGAATTTTGATTCTTAAGACAGACATGTCTTCTGCTGTTTCTGTGAGTTTTACTCTGGGTCAGTGAAACAACTGAAATTATTTCGTTTTTTGCCAGTCACTGTGCATTACGATTTGCAGTTTGAGAGTAAGCTATGCATACAGGATTTCCTCACTCTCTTAACTCTATCATTCTCCAATTTGTGCTGTTCATTAAAGGAGTAATGACGTGCCTTGTGTTTGCTGCCTTTTTTAATTATTTTTATTTTAAACAGACTAAGATGCTGATGGGCGAGGTGATGAGAGAAGCTGCCTTTTCACTTGCTGAGGCAAAGTTTACAGCAGGAGATTTCAGGTAAGGATTGCTGATTTTGTGGATGTCCTACCCCTGGGAAAGAGTGATCAAGAAATTGTTGATTTATCTTTCACAAAAAAAAGTAAAATTCTTAAATGCGCTTTAAAAAAGGAAAAATAACCCAAACAGTGGACAAAGTAGGACAGGATGAACTGAGCTTCATTAGGTAAAGGTAGGAGACCTTTAGATAGAGATCTCTAGATAGAGATGGAGATCTAGACCTTTAGATAGAGAGATAATTCGTGTGATGCAAATGTATCCTCCATAGAAAGCTATACAAAGCGGAAAGATCAACATAACTTACTTTACATACAAATCCTTGATTTGAGAAAGTGTTGCTTTTTGTGGCCTTGAGTCTAAAATGCAGGGAAATAAGAATTTATAGCAGAATATTGGACCATTTATTATTTTGATCTTTCTTGTGAATTTGAGGGCCAGATGTAACACATGGGATTTTGTCCTAGTAAGTCACTCAGAAACAACTAATTGTTCTAACCTCCTGTCTCATTGACTTCTTGTCTCACTGGGGCTAGTGAGGCCTGTAGGTCAGAGGCGAAACAAATCTTTTTCCTCCAGTAGGATATTTTATAATTGTGTTTAAAGTAAATTACAATTCCAACTAGGGTGTTTGTGTAACTTATTCAAGTGTGTGTAGATTTCGTGGAGTAAAGTTGGAGAAGTGTTAGTGATTCAGCTGATGGTACTACCACTTAGTGGGGAAGAACAAAGTGATCAGACACAGCAGGAACCTGTGTGCTGCTGGAGAAAAGTCTTTTTGCCCTTTCATCTGGATGGGGTGCTCCTTCCTGCCCTAACCAGTCGCAGTGTTTAGCTATAAACAGTTGTCAGATTCCACCCTATAAACAAACTGTACTTCAGTACAAGAGTTGGCTGTAGTGACCCACTCTTGTAAGACCTTAAGACACTTTAGAATTTTTCAAGATGAATTGTTGTACAAGCTTAAGTTTGTTAATATGATAGAGCGAGTGAGCGGGTAAACAACCTTGTAACTATTCTGAAAGAACAAATACATACAAACTCAAATGTGGCCTGTGACTGCATTAAAGCCTTAAATTTCCTTCACTTTTTGGGGGAAAAGTCTCACAGCTTGATTAGACTCAATGTTTTAAAATATTTTTGTAATTTGCCAGACAACTGGATGGTTTTTAACTATGCTTTGTATATTTGGTCTAAGAAATTTCTAAATTTACATTTCACAGACTCTGCATCTTTTACGTTTCCAAACATTGCTGGAAAGCTATTTCTCTCAAAGCTTCTGTATTAGCTTTGAAGTCTGCAATAAGTTGCAGAGAGAACTGAGCTGAAGAAAATTTCTAGATCTTTACAACTATTTCTGTAACTACTTCATCTTGTATATAATGATGTAATGAACCATTTCAACTTTCCTGATTAAGACGTATGTTTTCTTCCTTACAGTACCACTGTGATCCAAAATGTGAACAAAGCCCAAGTCAAGATCAGAACTAAAAAAGATAATGTAGCAGGTGATTTTTCCAGACTATGAGTATTTCAACGCTTAAGGGGATTGTGGGTGTAGACTCTGAAATACGCAGGAATGTGTCCAACCACACAGCAGGAACATTTGTAATCTGCTGGTCTTTTTTGCATACAGCAGATAACTTCTATATTTAGTTATTTACCTCATAAAATTAAATGAATGTGTGTAACCTGCAGTCCAATTTCTAGATCAGCAGACAAATAGTAACTTTTATAGAACTTTACTGAAAAATAGACTAGGAAATTAAGTATCAAAAATTAAGTAAGTTCCAGGAAATTAAAAATCAATAATTGTCTATGAAAAAAACCAAGAAAGATAAATCAGGATTGAACGCCAAAAATATTCCTTAAGCACAAGGATAAATCTGAACCCTGAATAAACTGGAATGCTTCGCTGAATTTTTCATAGGGCTAGATTTTTGTGATCTCAATAAAACTGAAGTTCCATATTAAGATGTCAATACCAGCATGACTCAAATTATTCCAAGCTACATAGGAGGATTTTGGAAACAAAACTTCTGAGCATACATAATTTATTAAAAGCAAATGGGGTAATAGCGAATTGTACTTAATAAACGTATAACCCTTTATGTCTCTTACATACATTCTTGTTCACTTTTGCCAGGTGTAACCTTGCCAGTTTTTGAGCATTACCAGGAAGGAGGAGACAGTAAGTACAAACCAAGCATTTTCTATCCGATATGTACATAAGGCTATTCTATGCTAATACAAAAATATTTGTCACATCACATCTTGCTTTACAAGTCAGTTTCCATCATAGGCATAGGTGTACTTACTTCCTCTGTGATGCTTTTCCCTGGGATGGGAGGGATTATTAGGGACTATAGTGGAGTTTTTCAGGTGAGGAGGCAGCCTGTCTTGAATTACCAGGTGTTGAGACTGGTAGGTCTTATTGTGGACACGCAGAACAATAATCTGTAGTAACATAAACTGCTATAAAGATAATTGGTTAATGGGGAAAGGCTTTAGCTTGCCACTTGCTGAGTTCTCTGTATCCCTCTAGTTTGTAAAGTACTAATCTTTATCTAGTAAGAAAACACTATAGTACCAATAGCAACAAACATCATTACTTGATGTTTTGGTGGTTTTTTCTAGGCTATGAGCTGACTGGCTTGGCCAGAGGTGGAGAACAGCTGGCTAAGCTGAAAAGGAACTATGCCAAAGCTGTGGAGCTGCTTGTGGAACTGGCCTCCTTACAGGTTGGTGGGAGGGAAAAAAAAAAGAGGAGATCATTGGTTTCTCACTGTTGTGAAATAAAAGTAATGTAGTCTGTAATGCTGCATTACAGGTTTTGGCTTTCCAGTGCTATTTGGCTTTGTGTATAGAACTGAGGGAAATGCTGAATTTATCTTACTATGTATTAATTATTTAATCCTGTTCCATCAGACATCCTTTATCACTTTGGATGAAGCCATTAAAATAACAAACAGACGTGTGAATGCAATTGAACATGGTGAGTATTTTTCCATTTGAGATGCATATTTTTCTGTCTCCATGCAAGATGAGGAGCAGGGTCATGGAAACCTATCATCTTTTGACTGTCTTCTTGTTAGTAGGATTTCTAACCAGTTCAAGAATTCTTTAGGAAGAATTACAATAAAGCATATTGCAAGTAAGAACAACAATTAGAAGCCCAATAGAATGAACTGGAAAACACAGAGATAAATGAATATGCAAACATGAGGAATTAACGAGGAAGCTGTAGAACAACAATTTCAGACATATTCTGGAGTCTCTGATAGTGATTTTGACTTACTTGGTCAAGTCTGCTGACTAGAAACAAAAGGCAGGATGTTTCTGTGTGTTAAGGTGTTCCAATAACTAGCATAATAGTTTTTAAAACTGTAATGGTGGTGTCTAGTGGAGAGGTGGTGGCTGTTGGCTTTGGCTGGGATCGCAGAGTAGGCTGCCAGAGACGAATCTTGGTGACCTGTTCAAGTTTGTGTTACAGGAAACAAACAGTCCTAACCTCAATACTCTGGTGTTTTTCTTTCATCTGAATCGCTTGTCCTTTATGATCTTGATTGTTAATTTGTTTCTTGCACTTCAAGTACTGTCTATGTACAATATTGTGGTGATTCCTTTGCTGCAGTATCCAGGTTTCTTTCCGAGTCGGTGATAGCTCCATCATCTTTGTCTGTATGCAGTAACTTATTTCAGTACATGATTCTAAATCTTCCTTTTCAGTACTGTTTTTCATGGACTTGTACCATTGAATGTGCAGGCCTTATCTGCACCTTATCACTCTGCAAATTGCACTGCAGAAAAAATTTCCTCTGCAGCCTTCCAAATAACTTTGATAGTGCTGATAACAGCTTTCTCCTTTCAGAAAAGGATTCTGACGCATAGTTTGCCCAGCTGGGTGTTAAAGCTTTGTTTAATGTCATATCTCTTCCCCTGTGATGGTGTTGTATTTGAATATTTGTTTTCTTGATGCCTTTTTTTTCAAAGAGAGACCATAATTCCATGAGTGTGATGGAAGAACAGTTTTAATTCAGATCTTGCCCACCTTCTGCAGGACTTTTTTTAACCACTTCCACAGTGAAGTTACTTACAAACAACCAGGGATCAGTGCTTACTGATTCCATTGTAACTGTCAAAAGTACATGCTATGGGAAATTCTATGATGTTCGGAGTCCTAATTTAGTCCTGGACTTACCAAAGAAAGTAATTACATGTATTTGTCCATCATGAAATAGTATGATCTTCCATGAAAGACGTGTAAATTTCCCCTAGCCGAAAGACTAGCCAGGATAAATTCCTGGCTAATATAATGTCAGCCTCACAGTTTCCTTCCTTATATTTTCTTTAGTGATAATTCCCAGGATTGAGCGTACTCTTTCTTATATCATCACAGAACTGGATGAACGAGAACGAGAGGAATTCTACAGGTAAATATCTAAAATGAGACTAGACTGGTCTCTTTCTCAAATAGACTGAGAGAGACCTACTCACCAAATCTAGCAGCAAACACTATTAATCATGACCCGGTTCTTACTGCACAGAGTCCCTGGGGATCTGCAGGGACATGGGCATCTGCAATTACTTGTCTGAAAGTTACAGATGATTCCCTGCCACTAGGATATACACAGTTGTCCTCAGGATTCCTCTAGAGGGAACGATGTGATACAGTACACTGAGGAGTTCTGCTGTAATGACACCTCTGCCATAGAGGTCAGTGTTCAGGCTACCTGAAGCAAAAATGTCAAACCTGAAATGAATTAAAGAAGAACTAACTTCATTAAAGACAAGCAAAGTAGTATAATGCAGTGCTTACAGTCAAGAATATATATAGTTTGATGAAGAAATGTGTTAATCTACAGAGAGGAAGTTTTTCAGTGGCAGCAGATAGCAATAAAAGCCTTTTGCCATATGTTACAAGAATTTTCATTTCCTGGAGAACTTTTTCAGGCAGTTTTACCATATCCAAGCTGTATGACATCTTTGCTGCTAGTGGTTTTTATGAAAACATGGTATTGCTTTCACAGATAAACCACATTTCTCTTCATAGGTTAAAGAAGATCCAGGAGAAGAAAAAAGTATTGAAAGAAAAATCTGAGAAAGAACGGGAGCTGCGGAGGGCTGCTGGTGGGGAACAGGAACCGGCCAATCTCTTAGCAGAAGAGAAGGATGAAGACCTTCTCTTTGAGTAACCCAGCACAGTTGTTGTATTTGGAGCAGGGGACCCAGAATACAGAATGTCCAATTGCAATATAATTCAGGATGTGTTGCCTCAATGATACTTACGTGGCTTCTCAGCTGGTGTGTAAGTCTTGAATTGAATGGATTGTGGATTTCTCCCAGGAGATTAGAAATCTGGGAGCTTGACTGCAGTATGGGAGGAAAAGGAGAGATGAGGCAGGTGCTTTACTGTCAGGAAAGCCTTCTACTGCACTTTCAGCCTGTTTCTTCACTTGGTAGGAATGACTGCCCATAGGTGTGGTTTTTGCAGGATAGCTGTTTTTGCCTAATTAGGTTCCTCTTTAATTGCTCCCCTTCCTAGTGCAAGCAGAGGAAAATGTTATTTAGGGAGGGAGATGCATGTAATGTTCTTTACTGATGAACTGTTAATGTTTAAGTTTCTTAAAGCAGGTACTGGTACAGCTGAAGTCAGATGTTAGTAACTCTAGTTTTCTAACCTGTTGATGAAATCCACAGTCTTCTGTGATTTATTTTTGTTGCACGATTGTTACCATTGGCTTAAAACATCTTAATTAGAGTTTCTGCCAACTTGTGTACTGTCTGTGCTAGAAACCAGTAAAAATTTTAAGTGTTAAATATCTGGTGTCTGTCTCAGGTTGCTAGAAAATGGTGGTCTTAAAAGCTCGTCATGTTGTCCTCTACTTCATCCCCTACCCTTATTGGGCATGTCTCTACAGCCTGTACTCACATTGACTTAGCCTTTACTACTTTAGATAAGTAACCAAGGAGAAGTGTCTCCCTCCTGCCACAAGCACATAGAATCATGGAATCTTCATGGTTGGAAGGGACCTTTGAGATCAAGTCCAACCACAAAACCAAACCCAAACAAACACACAGACAAACTGACATAAACCAACAGGCACTAGAGCATGCCCTGAAGTGCCATGTCTACATGTCACAGGATGGTGACTCCACCACCTCCCTGGGCAGGCTGTTTCCAGTGCCTGACCACTCTCCCAATAAAGTAATTCTTCCTACCATCTAATCTAATCCTCCCCTTGCTGCAACTTCAGACTATTTCCTCTGGTCATTATTCCCTTGGGAGAGAAGGTCAACACCCACTTCTCTACAGCCTCCTTTGAGGTAGTTGTAGAGGGCAACGAGGTCCCCCCTCAGCCTCCTCTTCTCCAAACTAAACATGCCCAGTTCCCTCAGCCTCTCCTCACAGAACTTGTTCTCTAAACCCCTCACCAGCTTGGTGGCTCTCCTCTGGAGACGCTGCAGCACTTCAATGTCCAGAACTGAACGTAGTACTCAACATGAAGCACAAGGACACTTCTTTTCTCTTTTGAAGCTGAAGGCATTACAGCTGAAGAGCGAGCCCATACTCCGCTGTAAGACACAGGTCCAGCTTGAAAGAGAGAAACTGTAGATCTGAGGACACATCGTTACCTCTCCCACTGGTGTCAGAAGGAACAGAGAACATCCTCTAGGACACTGATGGGTTGCAGCATCTTTCACAAATTCAGCAAAGTGGCAGAAAGAAAACTCCCAAGATCCACTACAAGAAGTAAAATTGTACAGTGATTTATTTTAAATCTAGAAATATTTTACATTTTTACATTAGTGTGCAGTTTATGATGTCTCAAAATACAGAGTGCAGATACACGTATAAAAGTACAATGTGGGGCTAACCACAGGTCTCAGTAAAGTTACCTTAATTATTTAAGGCATCAAACCCCCCATCTTATGTTTTAAAAAGTCACATATAATTACATTCAAAAATTCTTTTATGCAATTCAACTAACATTTCTTTTTACTTAACTCTGGACTGGTAAAATGCAGATACCTTCATTTCAGTCTGATACAGCTGACTACAAAGCCTGTGATAAGGTTGAAGAGTTTCACCGGTGAAGTTTCCATAGTCTCTTTTACTCTCAAGGGAATTAACACACATTCTTCATCAAAGAAGGCGGAGTAATTTCTTACACAAGGTAGCTCCGAACTGGCAGCGGATGGACAACCAGGTTTGTTTCCAAGTGCTGCTCAAACCTCTCAGCAGGAGAGAAAGGTAGCATTGGTTATAAACGATCATAGCGCCTCTCTACGGGGACGTCAGGGAGTACCGTGTGCCTTGGGAATTAAGAGTACAGCTCAACTTCAAACAACATTCTTTAAGTCTACATTCAAAAGCTTATTTGTATAAAAACAGCTTCTGTACACCATTTCAGAAAAGCTGGGGAGACAAACATCAGTCAAGCACGTTAATGGCATCACTTACTGAGACTGGCCCTGCCTACGGAGGGCGGATGGTGCCTGCAGGGATGCAGACCGAGCTCAGCCAGGTCACCTTAACGAAGACATTTTACCCTTTCCAGCTTCTGGTCCAACTATGGAACGGTCAACACCAAAAAGCCTAATATATCTACAATCATCTTTTTAAAAAAAGGGTAGAATTGATACAGTATTTTGTAACCCATGAAACACTGACTGTCCAATATACCTGAACATTGTAGTTGTCATAAACTATGGATTAAACTGAGAAAAGTGCCTGCAATGTGAGGCAAAAAGCTGTTATTTGAATATCCACCCCTTAGGCCAACAGCCAGCATGTTATTATTTCTAACACTGAATTGAACTAAAGATATTAAAGTTTCCAGCCCCATTTATTTCTGGAGGGTCATTACTTATCCCCACTAATTGCTTAATTGCTTTTCAGCCCTAAATACTAATTAAACCAGCAAACAATTTTGCTTTCTAACAAGACAAAAATGCACTCTACACTTCCATTTCTCAATAAAAAAATTTACTGAGTGTTAGTTCAGCAACTAGGAAAGTTATCTGACAATTTCCTTGAATCTGCTGGATACTTTGAGCTCTCTACTTAACTATGGGTGTGAATTTGTTCCATTAACATTGAAAGAAAGAATATATGCAGTAGAGAATGGAAAAAAAAAATCAACTACTTTTTCATCCTTCAGCATTAGACAGGAGTGAACTACACGTTGATGTAACTCCAGTGTTTTACCTGCAGGAACAAAGAAACACTAAGGCTAAATTTAAGAGATATTCACAGTCAAGGGTCTTTGTGCTACCCAAGAGCAAAACAGCCAAGACACTACTACTCAGTGATAGAACAGCCCTACTGCAGAAGCACAACCTTAGGAGTTAAACCTTCACAGCTCAGTATTGTCTGAGGATGCAAGAGATGTCCCCACCTGCTTTGCAGAACACACTGGGATACAGACCAACCTTGCTTTGTGTTGACTTGTTTCAAGTTGGTTTTTTTTGTTTTAACAATTACAAATATTCCCCTTTCTTGTGACTTCTCAGTCAGTTACCAGTGTTTTACACATACTTTCACTGCAGCACTGAGCAAATGCAGGACAGTATGCTGGCAAGTGAACTACATTACTCGGTTATAAAACCAGTAGCTACACTCAGCTATTTTAATTCCAGTTAGTTATCCATTAGACCAACAGCCACAAGATGAATCTCATTTTCAGAGATTTAAAAAACCCCCACTATCTTCCAATGTTCAGCACATCAGTCTAGTCTAGTCAGTATTCTGTTATAAAACATGAGAACTTAAGCTGACTTTTAAGCAGCACGTCTTATAACTATGTATTTTTCACAAAAATATAACCTCTGCCTTTCTAAAGTTCTCTAAAGATCTGTGGAAAACAGCAGCTCCAATCAGTCAATATGTTTTAAAGAAAATTCCATAAAAATATCACATCTAAAAGATCAATATAATATTCATCTTTGATTGGACCTAAAATTAATGTGCAGTCAAATCTGATTTTAAAAGTCTGACTAAAAAGACCCAAGGATTGAAATATTTACATTATACACATTTTCCAATTACAGTGCTATCAGAAAGTGGAATGTTTGAGAATTAAAATATTAACTCAAGCCTCACAAGGCAGCTCCAGACCCGAGCAGCATCTATCATTCTGTGTTGTTTTGTTGTGTTTTTTTTAAACAGATTTCTTGTTAAGAACATTTTTCATATGTAATTATTTCTCTGCCCAATGATCTGTAGAATTGCGCTCCTGAACTACCATCATGTCCCACAAAGTCATTAAGTTAAGTGTTAAATAATATTCATATTTATAACTATGTGACAGCACGGACTGTATATACACACACACTTTAAATCTTTGATTTCATAAGGGTGATTCTAGGTAAAAAAAGGTGAAATTACGTATAAAAGTAGTTGCTAGAAAAAAAACCCACTATCTAAAGCTTTAGAATTTAGTCAAACTCTCCATCTTTAGACCACTGAGAAAGAAAACTTGAACAATCTTTAGATCAGTCAAATGGGCTCACAAGCTGCCAATTCACTGGCAAAGGAGGCAGCCACTGAGGTCTAGAGCTCACACACATTTATACTGGAATTGGGCAGAGCTACACATGTTCTCCCTGGAAAGATTACTAGATTGAAGTCCATTTGTCTCTTGAAATTGCTCTCTCATCGTAGCCAGGTAGAGGGCACCCACTGGGGTTCTGTGTCAAGTTTGTTTATTAATCGAAGTAACTCCTGATACGCCTTATCAAGATCTGAATTCACAATTGCTGTATCAAAGTAGTGGCCATTGTTCTGTTCCATCTCCCTCGTCTTCTCTATGATCTCTCTCAGCTCTTCTGGCTGTAATCAGAAATGGAGAATTAGTCCATGTGTGTTAAGACTCTCCCTCACCAACAACAGAGTAGCAGAAGGTAACATCTCTATTCAGGGAAGTCTTCTACACAAATTTTCATGGTATTGCTATTGGCTATTGAACAGTTTACAGTAACATTGAACCAAGACCTATTTGAAAGCTAAGGCCATTCAAGACAATCCTTTCTGATTGGACATAAGTGGCAAACAGCAAATAACGGTCACAGACCGAATAAACAAGGAAGATCTCCCACTGCTCATTATATGACATTCTTCAGCTCTTAAATCACATTTCTGAAAAATAAGTTAGGTTGCTAAGCTCATTATCCTTCTGAAAAAGACTGGAGATGGCAAAGATAGTGAGGGAGAAAGTTTAATGGTGTAAAACAAGACAACATTCCTCTGGAGTCATAGACATGGAGACTAAAACCACCAAACCTCACAATTCCAAATAATGAGGATGCATCCCAGATCTGTAAATAAGAAGCAGCATGACTTCAAAAGAAGAGTTAGATACATTACCTTTGGATTTTTCCCTTCTTTGGCCAATAAAGCACGTAATCTCTCCTGTGAAGGTGGTGCCACAAATATAATATATGGCTTCAAGTCAGAATTACGTAGTGTCTTCAGTGACTGTAGAAACAGGGTTTATAAAATATTTAACAGTTCCACAAATAAAAAGGGCATTTAATAATGCATTATTGACATGCTATAAGTGATAATACATTCTTCAAACACAATGACAATTGTACAATATATCAACAGCAGTATAATTAACCATAACTGTATTACATCACCAAAGTTTTTAGGAAAAGGTGACTGAACTTAATATTCCAACATTTTTCAGCTTCATGAAACCCAAACATTTACTTTTGTTCAAGAATATTCTTCATAACTAAACTGAAGGAACGTATTTTTCAGTACCCAAAAGCAAAAAAGAGTCGCTTACATTGAAGTAAGTCTCCCCACATGCTAAGGAATGGTATCAGATTTTAAGAGAGAAGTCTTCAAAACACACCAATTCTATTGGTGGATCCCCTGGTGTTAACTAACCAGACATCCTGCGCTACACACTTGTCCCCATTTTTAAAGGATTCACCACCCATTGCTTTCAGGGTAGTTTCTAACAATCCATTTTATCACTCAATTTTCCCAGAAGCTGGTGCATGATAAGGAATATGATATATCCATTCAATGCCATGTTCTTTTGCCCAGTTATAAATAAGATTGTTTCTGAAATGAGTCCCATTGTCACTCAATTCTTTCTGGAGTACCATGTCACCACAACAGTTTAACCTTTTCTGTTTTGAAGATTAAAATGCAAGGTATCAGATTCACTACTACTGTATGCTTAGCATTTTTTGGCAGGTTATGTTTGTATCAAGAGACAGGAAATAAAAAAGAACCAAACTGTAGTTTAATTTTTCCAAAAGGTTCCTTTTATGTGACTGGAGACATGGTACTTGTCTCTGAGTTAGATCTTTAATGAGATCAATTTTCAAAGTATTATGAATTTTCAACTTTGTACATGCTTTGCAATACCCATGAGCTATTCTAGTGAAGTATCATGTGGTCCCAACTGGTGATTGCTAATTACAACTTCAATACTACCAGACTTTACTGATGTGTCTGAGTTCTTTTTCAGCATCTGTAACAACAGATGACCTCATACATATAATATATATTAGAAATATAAGAAAATATATTAGAAAATGGGCTGTGTTCTAGCACTCTGCATCCTGCCATATTTAACTAAATTTCCAAGTTTCAGTCCGTGTGCATACTTTGCCTCTCTATAATCAAAAGGCCACTGCTAAAGAGGCTTTCAATATTGTTGACACGATGCACTTCAATCCTGTCTGTTATAGAACTGCATAAACATTCAGAATATGGAGTTTCCAGGCATAATCACAAACAACTTCCTCTCCATCTTCAAATACTCCAGAGCTCACAGAGTGATTGGAAGACAGAAACACAAATCTTATTTTAGTTAATTGTTCAGATAGTTCTCACCAGCTTTAAGTATCTGGAAAGCAAGGCCCCTGTTACCTTTAACACAAATAAAGATGTGTATATTCCCAAACAAGGAGCAAGAAGGCTGTATTCATAACACACTAAATAGTTAACTGAAAACCACTAAAAGAAAACTTGGAATATACATAAAATGGGCCTTGAAAACACACTCATTTCATATAAACCAAATACAGCTCTTTAGATTTTCACAATAGCTTCTACAATTAAAACGCAACAGCTTTGCCATACCTGAGTATGAAGATTTAAAAGGCATATCTTGCCAGAGTTGATGACTTGCCGCACGGAATCTATGCTAGTACCATAGAGGTTCTTCTCAAACTCTCCATACTCAATGAACTTCCCTGCAGCTATGTCACTCTCAAAAGCCTGTCGGGAAATGAAATGGTAATCCCTGCCAGCTACTTCAGTCTCCCGCCTACTCCGAGTAGTATCTACAAACAAGAGCAGCAAAAAGAGAAATCAAGACAGTGATGCACCTGTAAAACCAAAGAGGAGAAGTATGTACTTCTTTTAGGAGAGACATTGCTAATCAAGCAAAGAAGGCACTTGAAATATCTGAGAAATACAAGTATTTTATTTTCTACAATAAATATCCCTAGACAGATTAAGTTGACAGAGGCTGAACCTACATTTAGAGCCCTGTTTACATTACCTACAGCAAAAAAAACAGTCAACAAGAAGAGTGTCACCTGTGCACTGGATGTGCAAACAGCTATTAGATATCTACAAGTTATATTGTTAAGCTGTTTGCAAACCTAATTTACAGTACATTAGACATTAAAACTATAAAATCCACTGAAATATAAGTCCTTTGTAAAAGCACGAAAGCCACTGAAATTTAAATATTTGCAGCATATTTGCATACATCAGCATTTGACTGATGTACTGGTTTCTTTTTTTAAATTTCCTTAACTTACTCCAATATTATTCAAACTGAAATATGCTTTTCTTATAATGTCTCTATGCACTGTGTTGGGAAACTGGATTTGCATTGACTTACCAAAGCTACTTTTTGTCACAGAAGATGTAACTTTATTTGTCCTTTATCCAAGAACTGACTATATCCTGCTCAAAATCCCCAAACTCTCAATTGCTATTTTTGACACAAAAGGATTTGCCTGCAGAAAATATTTACAATAAGCAATTGTATCTGCCCATCAAACTTACGGGGAACTGCAGAGGCAAAGCGATCCACTTCGTTATTCATAAGTCTCTGCCGCAACTCATTTTGGCCACAGTTCTGTGGGCCAATCAGAACAATAGGTCGCTTCCTGTTTGCCGGTTGATGATACAAAGACATTTCCTCATAGGTCAAAATTTCCTCATTGTCATAATCTTGAGAGAGAAACAATAAAACAGTCAGAACGTACTTGACTGCTAGTTGCATGTATTGCCTTGTCATGTGGTATCAAACTTCAGTAGGCTCCTCTGTCTGGCATCTAACTGCCAGTCACCAAAGAACCCAACGCAACCCCAAAATGAGGCTTCCCCCCTCGTTTCTGGAGAAAGAAAATGTGTTTCTGCTTACTACTGATATAAGTAGCAACAAACTCAAGAAACAACTTTCTTGCAAAAGAATACATTTTTAGTACAAGACTAACAGTTTATGCCCGATAACAACAAAATTCCCAAAGTAGTTTTGTAAGAATAGCTTACAAACTCTCCATGGAGAAAGTTTCCATTTAATAAACTTAATTATGCAGAGATGATATTACAAAACTATCTTAAATTGATTCATCATTGTAAAATTATGAGTGCTTTTCTGCCTAAAAAGCTACTTGTTTTTCACCCTATCATTTGGTCTTTAATAAAGACACTACATGACCTTACAAATTCTGCTACCATCTTTCACTAAATGTTATTATTACAAACCATACTACTGCTCCCAAAAAGAACATGATCAGGCAGTATTTTAAACATCATATCCTGAATTTCAGCACTTTTTTAATCACAAGGCTATTTGTAGAATCTTTTATAGTTGCTAATAAATGCACATGTTATGCAAAAGATGTTTCTTACCATCGTTTTTATTTGCATTGTATAAAACCTTTTTCCGTTTCTTTTTGTTTTTCTTCGCGCACCAGAGTTTTCCTAACCAAAATAAAAATTATCACAATCAACACCCATAGAATAAATAAACCTTCCTATCCCACTCACTATCTGTATCTTTAAAGTGAAAAAATCATTCTGCAGTTTTGAAAAAGCATGATATTCTTAATTTCATTACATCAGTTTGGTGTATTAAGCAAATATTGCATGCCAAGGGCAGATAAAATTCTTTAAGAAAAAAGGGACCTTCCAAATTCTCCTACATCAATCTATTTACATTGCACCTAGTTATAAAAAAACCCCATGATTTATAGAACAAAATGCTAAATTCAGACCATTATTTACATTAAGAATTTCAAAGAATCATCCCACTGTCTTACAAAAAAAATTGTAAAGTTTTCTACAACTCAACAATGACAAGGTTGCAGATACCATTAATTGGCACCTCTTACAGAATCAGACTTTTTTTCCTTGGAAAGCATATATCCAACCTGATTTTTCTGGCTCCTTGTCTTCTTCTATGGTTTGTTTCATTGCTTCTCTTTGTTGCTGAAAACTTTTTCCTAAATGCATTTAAAAAAGTTTAAAAAGTGGTTAACATTTAGAAACCATTTCCATACTTTTTTTGTAATGACTTACTCATTTTACTTTTTCATAAGCTTTTACATCTCTGAGGTTTCTAGTAGAATATGACATAAGAGAAATTTAAAAAGAGAAATTAAAATTGCTGTGAAGTTTATTACTTTGAAAATATATTCATCAAGAAAGATTTGAATAGCATTTGTACTATTCTGGACAGCTTTGCCTAGAAAACTGAAACTACTGGGAAGACTATTTTTCCCCACTATGATGATACAGTTTTCTAATTCTTTTTGTGTGTTAAATGTGTTCTATTTCTACTAAATCTTATGAACTTCATCTTGAAAAAGATTAGTCTATATTTAAATCAGTGACCCTCTCAACTTACTCAAATGTCATAAAACATCAGTGTAATATTCTATGAAATTTGAAAAGTCTTTTTTTTTTTTTCCACTGTGGTTAACCGTTCAGCAGATCTTTAATGGACTAGAGTGCAGTACAAATTTCAATGCAAAAATTATATACTGACTTCAACACCTGAAAACCTATTACTCAAAGGGTCCTAAGAATTAAAAAGGAAGCATGACTGTTACAAGTAAATGAAGCTCTCTGCATGTTTTCACTTAGCAAAAAGGTTACCACGAAGAAGATTCATTTTTCCAATAGACTACGTGATGTAGTAAGAAATCTAACAGCTGCACTCATCTCCAGAGAAACAGGCTAAAGTCCCACATTTCTGCCATAGCCAGCCAGCAGGGGGAACTCTGAATCTAAGGTGGAGGAATGAAGGAAGAGGAAAGTAGCTTTTGAAAGGTGAACTGCAGTGGAACTGGTAGCTTTACTTTAAAAGGTCAACATTTCAAGTAAGTGGATTACATACCCGACAGTAGGCTCTGTTGCAAAAGGTTCAAAGTCGTACATATTTAAGGTAACGGATATTTAAAGGTACAAAAGTCATAGAATCATAGAATCATCTGGGCCGGAAGGGACCTTCAAAGGTCATCTATTCCGACCCCCCTGCAGTCCCAGGGACACCCCCAACTAGACCAGGTTTCCCAGGGCCTTGTTGAGCCTC
>BJBW01004540.1:0-41800 GCA_004320125.1 Scolopax mira | reverse complement strand
GAAAACCAGAATATTGTTCATATAACTATGGGACTGACTGTCTGTGAAGGTTTTTCTAGAGCTTTATTTACCAGGGATAAGGCCTGCCAATGGCTGATTATCTTCATCTCCATCTCTGTAAGCCTGCCACCAGTTTGGATCTTCTTGGCTGATCACATGGAGTATATCTCCTTTTTGAAAAGACAGGCCTAACTCTCGGCAGGGGACGTAAGGGTCATCAGAGGGATCATAGTCAAAATGTGCTTTCACATGTATCTGTGGAAGATCAAATGTTAAAACAGAAGAAAAAAAACCCCACCAAAACCTGCAACTTCTGATTAATTAAGCCTCATCTTCCCAAGATAGCAGTGGAACTCAAATATATAAAAAACGCCAAGATTCTATAAAATGGAAGTTTTATTTGGGGCATACAGGAGATACTGTAATGGAACCATCACCAAGGTTAGCAATGGAACACACACAGTTGTGGTAGGCTGGAAGTGAAGGTCTGAATTTAATTCTTGTTATTTCTAAAATATATGCAATTTCATCACCATTTTAGGAGGCAAAAACCCCTGAGCTACTGATGTAAGTTCTTTGCACTCAAAGTATCAGAGAAGTTATGAGTTGTTTAAAATACCTAATAAATACACAGACTGGTGATTTCACTTGAAAAATATTTTACTTTGTCACCAACCACTAAATTTTTTGTTTGGATGTGATATAAATTGTGTATTCTTTCTTCAAACTGTTAAAAGTTTGTTAAAGAAAGAATGCTAGCTAAAAAGATAATGAACAAAGTTTCCAGTATACAAAACTTTCCTCCCAAAGCATATTTGGAAGTTCCATCAACCCCCATTTTTTTAAAATAGAAAAATTGGGAATTTCAAAATACAGTTTCAGAAGAACAGACAGTTCTACTATTGTAATTGTTTACTATTTTAGAAATAGTTAAAATCATATTAAGTTTCAGCTTAACACCATGAATTATTTTCAACAATGAAATCAGGAGTTAGTCTGGTAACAATTAAGCCAACTTAAGCTGTTAAGTTTTGGTTTAGTTCCACAATGTAAATGACCTACAGAAAAGTTTTCTATGCCATTACTAGAAAAACAAGGCATGTATCACCAAGCTCAAGAACTTATATAGAGCTACTTACAACTGTTTCCTTCGCAGGAGGTGGCTTGCTCTGCTGACTGGGAATCAATACAAAGGTCAGAGTACCATGCATGTCAGCCTGAGATAAAAGACAGACTTTTTATATGCTGTATCAAAATACATCTCACAGTTCAGAACTTTAATAAGTCACATTCTAGAAAATGCTTTAAAAATGCCCATAAAAGGCAGTTCCCAACAGCACATCATCTTACCCCTTAACTGGTTTAAGACACAAAGCACAGATACAGATGCAGTGATTCAGTGGAAGGCTAGAAAGCCAAATGTTGATATTCAGATTTTAAAAGCCTAGCATTCTTTAGTGTACATAAACTATTTCTATTTGAAATGAAGCAGCTGCAATTCTGTCAAGCTGAGACATGGAAGAAACGGAAACTAATTCTCCTGTTCTGTGCAAAAATACCAACAAACAGATCTATGCTGGGAATAGAAAAATAATAATCTTTTACATATTTTTTTTTTAATTGCTTAAGTGGAACAGTGCTTTCAAGTCTAAACATTTCAACTCTGATTTTATGCTGTTAACATTAAATTATACAAAACACTGTTTAAAAATTTAATTAACATACTCAAATCTTGCATCTGCAAAGTACTAATATCAACATTGCAATCAGCACTACTAAGAAAGCAAATGTAATAAGTGTCCTGTCTTATTTGTTTGCATATTCTTGCATGCAGAGTGTGTTCACACACATAATGAATATCTAGATAAAAATGGGAGCACCGCCCTGCAAGAAGGGTATCTCACATGTACATCATCCCATGTACTGTAACACAACAACTTATGTTGCATAAAACCAAAGTGTATGTATGGATCTCAAAAAATTCAGACCTAAGGCTTAAATAAAATAAACACAACTGAGCATAACATGGATCAGGCTGCAGGAAAGGCAAGTCCACAATTTTCAGTCAGCATGCACAGTTCCATGAGGAATGCACAGAATTTCAGTGGTCATGTGAATAATCTTGTCTAAAGTCATGCACAGTTTATTATCAGTTGCTAAGCAAGTGGTGAGGCAAAATGAAGGGAAGTAATTTCCTTCTCCTTTGCTTGTTTTTTTGAGGGACTGAAGCACTGTTAAACTTCCACTTCTATATTACAATATACAAACAACAACATATAAATAAAAATATTAATGCATTTAAAAATATATTTTAAAAATATGTAAGGTTTTTTATTTTTTTTCAACAAGTAATTTGCTCTTACATATTGTCATTTTAAATCTTTTATTCTTTAACTCCAGGTCGCAGAAGCTGCTCAAGAGCAGAACAAGCTCTCTGCAGAGAACTAAACTGCCAGAGTTGAATTCTCTGTCAAGCATCTATAAAGCACTCCTTTCAGAAGCACAGGACTTAGCTAAGTACAGCTTTTAAAGATAGATATAGAGATGGCAATGGAAACAATTACAGAGTGAGGTGAAGAATCTCAGGTATCTCTGGATACAAAAAAAACACACAAAGATTGAAAGCTTTTCAAATAACTATAAGAATATTTTAAAATCACTTAAAAAAACCCACAACCCAAGACCTCAAACATTTCTACCTCCACTTGACCTCATTCCATGCATTATCTGAAAATTCTGAACAGCAAATATCAGGACAAGAAATCCAACTAAAGGTAGAGATTGTTCATTAAAATCTACAGTCTTACTGTAGCGTGAGACAACCTCATCTATGGATATTGCTGCCTACTCTTCCTACAATAATGCAATCTACAGCAGAACCCAGGTCTTTGTCCTGATTTTGGTATGCCTATAGAGCATAGATCTACTAAGTAATTCAAACAGAATTTTTTCCCCTCCAAAAATGCCATTAAATAAGTACTACTGGATATTTCTAAAGTTTTGTATCAAAGCTATAATAATTAACTTTTCAGAACTTGTCGCTTTCATCTCTTTTCACTTTGACCAAATGGTCCTGCCTGCTGTAATGATGAAAATTAACTCCATGCCAGCCAGACACTACCATAGCCACATCTATTAATTCAGACTAAACCAAAGATGAAAAATCAGGGTTTTTCAGAGCTAAACAGTTTTTCTGAGAAATCATTAAAAGCAAGCCTCAAGATGATAATTTAACTCTTCTACCTTTGTAGGATTAATTTTTCCAGATAATTGCCAATAAACTTATTAATGTCATAACATGCACTAGAAAGAAAACTTGAAATGGCCCTCCACATATAAATTCTACCTATAAGAATGAAAACACTTTTAAACTGATGTTAAACATGAGTAAAAACAACAACAGCCAATAGGCTTCAGTCTTATGAAATTAGTATTTTTTTGCAGGGAAAACAAGGAGAGTCCAACTTACCAACAAATCAAAAACTTCATTAACATCTTTTCCACGAATCTCAATGCCATTAATTTCCAGAACTTCATCCCCTTCATGTAACAGCCCACTCTTCTCTGCGGCACCTCCTTTCACTATTCGACTGATGATAACAGAATCCATTTCATTGCGAACAGTAGCACCCTGTGTAGTAGCAACATGTTCTGAATTTATTATATATATGAAACTCAAAGCCATCTATTGTATATATTCCAAGCCAGTGGAGAAACATTTCTATGTTAAAAGAGAATGCAAGTAACAGCTCATATGCATACACACAATGCTCCAGTTTAAAAAAAATTCACTGCTTAATTTTTTCAAGCTGCACTAAAAATTTAAGAATTTAATTGCTCCATACCATAAGATTCATGAACTTTTAAAAAAGATTTTTTTAAAGGAAAATCTTATTTGAAAGATGCAAAATAGAAGATGAGAGTTGCAGAAAAACACCAAAATCCATGGTTGGCACAAGGTTATAAGCTCCCCTGCAGCAAAGGTTGGGATACAGACTTTTGTCAAAAAACTCTGTCCAAACCTCAGGTGAAAGAATTTGTATAGATTCTAAATAGTAGTACAGCTACTGATACATGAAGATACACACAAGTTTATTATCTATGACTGTTTCTTATTTTAGAGGGAGTGAGAACATTTACAAGTTAAACATCACCTCCACATTTAAATTCCAAAACTCTCATAGCAATCTGCAAAAGGACAAAAAAGCTTACCTCCTTTACATGTAATTGAGTATCAGTACTTACCAAAGGAATATCCCGAGCTTTTTCAATGCGAACTATTTTAACTGTTTCCCCTCCATACACGCCAACATTTTCATAAATTTTTTCGTCTGTCACAGACTCTGGTTGCATTTCTTGTTCTGCAACCTTATCATGAGCCAGTAAAAGTGCCTAGTGTTAAAAAACAATCAGCTTGGTTACAAAATATTTCACAGTTTTTATGTATAGAAAGTAGTAGAGTTACATTAAATTCTGCCTTTTGAATAGTCTTCGCATGTTACAGAATATTGCAATTTATTTGAGCAATTAAAAAAAAAATCATCACAACTACGCAGTGCTTTCTGCTATACACTTTCCAAACCTTTCCTTTCTAATTGGAAAAGAATACAGAAACAATTTTGAGCACACAACTGCCACGGTATTTACAGTTTCTCCTTCCTAAAAAAAAAAAAATCAGGCACTGGTTTACTATGTACAAACGTATGATACAAACGTAAGTTACTGCAGTGAAAACTACCAATGGATTTACAACATCACTACAGGACAAAATTTCCTTTATGTACCCTACAGTAAGCAAGAAACAGCTGTCAAACAAGACAACAGATAAGCAAAGCAGCTCTTGTGTCGCCCTGACTCACCTGATCTCCTGCTATATTGTTTACGTGCAAATTACCCTGTAATACATGTAGAAAGTAGAAAGGGCTGAATATAATCACGCAATACACTTGATTAGCAAGTCTCCATTAGTTGCTGGAAATGAAAAACTCATCCTAGGAAAAATATTAAGAGATCTGCACAGAGTTGAAGCATAAAACCCATCCTTGCCCAGTCAGCCCAAGACATTTGCAAAAAATAAGTTACAATGAAAACAGCACCAGAACATAAACCTATTAGATTTGAAGTTCCATTTTGTTTTACCTGCATGTGAGGGGCATTCAGCAACGCATTTAGCTCCTGCCCATCCTTGTGGTGACTGGGTTTCAAAACACTCTGTACCTAAAAAGAAATAGTAAAACTCAATCTATCCAGCAATTTATCAATGCACCTTCCACTAATGAAGCACAAAACCCTAGCTATAATTATTCATTTTACTGAAAGTAAAGTATATGCACATAATTGTCACACTGAGTTTGATCTAGTACACATCAGGAAAACGTGCAATGAGACCACAGGGTTACTCCAGCACATCTCGCCTTGGTACTTGTCTCCCAAATCTAAACTGGTATCCAGCGCATCACAAAGATTTGTCAATACCAGAGACTAGCAATGAGCTCAGCTATGACAAAGGTGCACACACAAAAAAGTCAAACTCCAGAACAGAACACAATAGTGAAATCATTCACAATGAAATCTATTATGTGAATATGCTGGGTCTTTTAAAATGGACTCACTTTTTATTATCATGACTCACCTCCTTTTTCCTTAAAAGCTGATGGTTTATTTTTGCCCAACCTATTTCCACCAACAGCAAAATCAAACATTCCAAGACAGGTTTTGCAATATATCCTGGAGCCCCTGTCTCAGAGAATGTATGAGTGAAAACTTTAAAAGACCCCAGGTTACTTTGGCTGGTTCCAAAATAATCCACATTAACACAAGAACAGCTTTTGCTCAAACAGCTTCAGTTGCCTAAGAAGGTTTGCCTTTTCATACAGTTACCAAATATATATTCCTTGCAAATACTAGAAAATCCCGGTATGGTTACCAGAGAAAGCCAGGGACAGTGAAGTCACTCTTACCCAAAGGTAAGGCTGAAAATACTTTCCATAGCCATTATCCTCTGGCCTAATCTGACCAAAGGCACAAATTAATTCAGAGACATCAAGAGCACATTATTATACATATCAGAACAGCAGCTTTCAGTGGGATGAAAACCACTTTTTTCCAAGAGCTTTTTACTCTTAAAGATGAGGCAATGTGACATCACAGAGAATCAAGAAGCCACAAGTTCCAAAGCAAAGATAATTAAGCTTCTTGTGTGATCTAACAATATCAAAAAGTCTGAAGAGCCTTTATCCTAGGAGCAATTATCTACAAATCTGGTAGTATCCAAGAGAGTTGCTAGCATATGACAGTACTGGAAACTCTAGCAGAAACTCCTAAATGAACCATTCCCATGGAGCAAGATCCTTATATTGCCAACAAACCACTGTTGCATGGAACAAGTTCCTGTGCTTAGCAACAAACCTGCCACAACCTCCAAAAGCCTTTCTTGTCACATCCCTAGAACATCCTTCAAGATGAGCAAACCTAACCTAGTTTAGAGAAGCCAAACAGCAAGGCAGATTTAGATTTGTTTTTTTTTAACAGATTTCTTCAAAACCCCAGAGAAACGAAAGAATTCAGCTTCATATAGGCCTAACCTTAGTCATACTTCTCAACTGCCCAGGAAGCTATTATGCCCTGCTTAGCCTGAATTTTGGGATGCCATATAGCAGAGCACTCTAAAGGATAAATTTCACTAACAGATTTTCCTGTGTTGAAAGAAGAGATTCTTCTCTACAAGACTCTCATAGAGGTTTATTTAAGGACTCTGACTTTCAAGAGACTTTCAGTTCCTTTCTTGAAGAAGCTACAAGAAGATTTAAAGCCTTATTTATCCAATCTTTATGACCCTTTTACAGGAAAACCTACTGAAAAAGCAGCTTAGAAGTCCTGCAAGAACGACAACCTCTTGAATGCAAGGTCAGATGCTGGGGATTTGAGAGGGGAAAAGAAAGCAACCAGGCCCAACCAGTAATTCTCTGAGCAGTGAACATCCTTCAGTCAAGTTGAATTGCTGCTCTGAATAATTCAATTATTCAAAACTTTAATAGCACCTCCTCCTCTTTTAAGAGAAAGATATATTTATTATTTGCCTAGTTAATGAAGCACTAGGATAGTTTCAGGCTGGAATATGCACCACTTATTACACCAGTCCTGCCACATGCCAGATTGCTTTGTTACTCATGGCATTGAATCCCACGGGTTTATCAGATGTAGGCTGAATGTAGACTGTCATTCACAAGTGACACACTACAGACAGTACAGGCAATCCACACTAAACATGTGGCAATGATACCATTTTTGTTACTCTTCAGCCTAGTTTTTATTGTTAATTACATTAACTCCAGTTCAAGTAGCCCCTAAAAAGCTATCAATTGGGTTTTCATTATACACACTACAATTTGGAGGCACTACTGTGGAGGCACACACTGGAGTGATATTAAACATGCAGAATTTAACCACACTTGCAAAATCCTGTTGTTGTTCACTCTCAGGAGAGCAAGACTGTCAGCAGGAACATACACACACATTGTAAGGCACTTACATCAAAAGCTACAAGCCTCCAGTGCATCCTCTCAGAAGTAGTGATCTAGTTTAACTGCCTGCACTTGCTGAAGTAAGCAAGCCTGAAACCTTCAGAAACATACTCCATATAAATTGAGACTATGTATTTATGTATATGTTTGGTAGCAAAAACATCTTTAAGGTATTTGATATGTGCTGTTTCAAGCTAAAACTTACTGTCTTGAATGCTACATCAAATAGTCTTACAAGGTCAAGATTCAGACCATGTTCCCATAATCCTTGCCCCTACCTTGGTCAAGTTTAAATGGATTTAAAATCAATTTAATTGCTCCTGATGTTTACCGGCTATTTTTATTTAAGACTTGGAGCACACCAAATTACATGGAGATTAGCTCTCTATAATAAATTCCTTAAGCTCAAATGCTTCATTCCACCTTTTAAATTAAAGTTTCTTTTAAAATAAGGAAAAAAAATCTCAAGTTCTTATTACCTGCTTATCAGAATCTGTGGGAAGAGTTAACAGTACAAGTATGCTACTAATTTTAAGAATTCCCTAAAGAATAAAAAAAATAAACCATTCCACTCTCATGAACTGTTAATGGTTAGAAAAATTTAAAATGAAGAAGTTTTCACCGCACATTGTTCATATACATTATTATGTTTTATTAAAGCAAATCATCAACTGAAGAATGAAAACAGATTTTTTTAGTTAAGTTCAGAGTACCAAATGATAGTTGTCCCCTAAACACACTTCCAAAAGTATAGCTTAACTTAAATTTTTTTTAAACTTTTTTTTAAAGGAAGGATGTTTCATGTTGCAATATGAAATTGTGTTACAAACTGCCTTTTCCTCTTAGAGTTACAGAAGCATGAGCTCTAGAAAATGTTCTCTTCCATACCATAAAGCCTCAGACAAAACAGATGTCCATAGCTTTAAATTAGGACATGCACTCCAAAAACAGTTCCAGAGTTGTACACTGGCACTGATGACCTGTGCACTGAAATATGCACATTAGCATTACTTGCCATTTAAAATTAATGTTATGCATGTGTCTGCTATTTTTCTTTCTTGTAATGTCTTGTGGCTTTTATCATCAAGATATTATCAGTATCTTAGGTCCAGGCTTTTGAAGTGTCTATCAAAAAACATAAAACACCCTGAAGTAAACAAGCTGCTTTCTGGAGAATCTTCCTGTGCCTAAGTTTAGGAATAGAAAAAGCAAGAGAAACAAGAAAACAGCTGGGCATGCAAGACAGATGTTTTGCCAGGGTAAAAAAAAATAATAACAAAAAAAACCCCCCACAAAACCAGACAACCAACCAAAAGAAACCATCAAAACCCCACCACACAAAAACATCCGAGAGCCAAAACAACTTTTTCTGAAGCAGAAATAATACTGCTACCCTAAGATAGAAGCCTATCCAAAAGGAATAAAGCAAAAACTAAGCATAAAGTCTTCTATTCAGACCAGATTAGGAAGTACAGAATTATGTGAACGAAGGCCTCAGAGGTGTTCCTCTTGAGATACTTCTGTCAGTACAGAAATATTTGTCCTGAATTTCTGGTTTAATCATTTGAGGATGCTGTTTAACATATTGCAAAACAGAAGTCACTTAAATACACCAGGAGATGAATCACTGAGAAACTAGATTACATCGAAACATAGGAACAAACATATGCAATATATAGACTTTTCAGGAATTTCAAGGCTGGACAAGACAGGGATGAGAGATGAAAAATCAAAACAAGTGCAGGTATATGTTTTACCTTTTATATAATAGTCTTTATGGTGATGACAAAATTCCATCAGTTTAAAAATTTTAGATTAAAGAAATATTTTCTTTATGCTTAACCTTTTTTATGAATTGCTAAGAAAAAAAAACAACGAAAAAACCCCAACCAAACCAACCAAAGTCAGCACCTTCTGACTTTAGGATTTACCAAGTCACCTGAAAGAAGAGAAAAATGTATTGGGAAGGTGAGGGGTAAGGAAGATGTGGAAGAACATGAAAATCTGAAAATAGACCTAAATTTTCCTAGGCATACTTTCTTCTTGGAAACTTCTATGAAGCAGCAAATAAAAGGACATCATATCCATGAAAGAGGAAAGAACAACTTTCTTAAGAAATAAATCTGTATTATCCTTTATAATCCTATATTATTATCATATATTATAAATGGAGATTCAAAACTGGATTGTATCTGAATGAAATGCCAAACTAGGCTGGTGTAAAGTGGGTGTTTGGGGAAGTAGTTTACAAACAGAAGTGAACTGAAAAGGTTCCTTCAGGCTTACAGACATTGAAGCAGCCTAGTGAGGATCTGTAACAGGCAACAGGCTGATGAATAAGCCAGAGGGAAGCTCATATGAAAATCCTACCTGGTTTTGGCACAACCTCACTAACCTAAACAGGAAAATCCAGAGCTGCAGTTTAATCAGTATACTGCACCTTTAGGGAACATTTAAATGATGTCCCTCAAGAATCAGTAGCTCCTTCTGCAAAAGAACTTCAAGCTTACTATAATGCTGTTTTCCTTGACTTATAAAGTCTAGGCAAAGGAAGGGGAGTGGAAATACCTGTTGAAATAAAATTGCTTCAGGCAGAAATAAAACCAGATATTAAAAAATAAAAATAAAAAAAAAATCAACTTGCTGAAATATTGAAATTGGAGTGATGTGTCTTCGAGCAACTGGAGAAGGCTATACAGTGGCTCAGGTATACTCCAGCTGGTGCACCTGAGCCAGTTTTGAACAGGTAAGTGTGTTTCACTGGGTGCTAAGTGCTGGAACACTTACTCAAGCTCTGTATCTGGCTTTGCTGAACGGTACAGTGCTACTCTTGCACTGATTCAAGCTAGCTAGTTTAAAGTTAACAAACGTACATCTGTATAAAGTGTAGCCACACGTCAATGCAAATACATACACGCGCCATGGAAAATGAAGATAAACTTATTGAACAACCCCTCAGAGGGTCATAGCTTCATCCAGCTGCATGTGAAAACTCCTTCTGTTCACAGCAACTTTGTACCTGAGTACATCCTGTAAATTACTACTAATACTTATAGAACTATTGTATACAGGTATTGACCATCTATATTCAAGTGAATAAGCCTCAAAGAAAGAAGTTAGCCTGGCTGAAACTGTCAAAGTATTTCAGTCAAGATCTGACTGAAAAGATTAAAGTTAAAAATCTTGCCCAAGTAAATTTCTAGAAGTCTTTTTTAATAATTTCTAAGACACATCAGATCTTCTAAAAGAGCTGTCACCTGTCAGACAAAAATTGTTATCTGACCACCACAGCAGTAATTAAAACATCAAAATTAAGTATTAAGGGATCTGTTGCTCACTTTAAAGCAGAATGCTTGTTTCCAGCATGGTTGTATTTTTCCAGCATTGAGAGATACCACTCAATTTAAGAACAATAGCTCAACTCAGAAGACAGTCACAATAACAGAGTATTTCAACTCCTGAATGCTTGGAATAACGAAGGCAAAAGAGTTAGATTTTCATAACCACTCCCTTTTCCTATGTTTAAAGACAGTGTCTTATGAGTTCTTATCCCCAAAATATTCTTCTGGTTACTGTTTGGAAATCTGGAAAAACTGGATGTAGCAGACAGTGACTATTGTAATCCCTTTCATATTCAACATTCAGTAACTCAGACAAGCTTGACAAGTACATATTTCAACAACAACTATGATTATAGGTTTCATGTATATCACAGAGATGCATACTGTACATACCTCTTGTGCTAGTTCTTGTGCATTGGAGATGAGAGGATAGGGAGGGCTGGCTTTGTTCATGTGCACTGTAACAGCATTGTGTATCTTAAATGCATTCTGAAAATCAGTATTCTGAACAAGCTGTAAGATGAGAGAGATATCCTCCTGGCTCTGAGGGTCTACCAAAACATGCTGGATATGCTTAAGAGAAGTTAAGAGTTCTTCCACTTCTAGGAAATAACAAAATACAAATAAGGTATGAGTTAATAAGATTCAAAACTAAGTTTATAATAATATTTTTTTAAAAAAATAATTTGCTGTTCAGTTTTTAATTAGCAATGATGTATATAAATTTCTAGTTATCCATTATTCACTCTGGCTTTTATTAGTAGAACATATCTGAATCAAAAAAAGGACCCAAAGTCAGCAAAAGGAAAAATTAAAAAGCTGATACAAACTGTGGCAGCAGTTCTTCTCTGAAAGAAATCACCAATACGTAAAATATCCAGTAACTGCAGCTCATCGATAGCTAAATGGGAAAGGACTATTTTGCAATATGAAAATAACTCCTTTGCTAAACTAATGTTGATGGACTGAACATTCATTATTATTTTGATATATCTTTCCATTCCTATCTGCCATATATAGCAGATACGTCTCTCAACTAAATATTGCTTACTTACAGAATGAGTATTTGATAAGTAAACCACACTCAATTTCTAGACAAAATTATATGCTCAGTCTTAGCACATTAAAATAAAAAGGTAAGGATAAAAAAAAAAATTATATCTATGCTCAGAGATCCGAAAGTCATCTGCACTAAAAAGAAGTCCACATCTTTTACCTGCATGATTACGAGCTCTGCTTGGACCATGGAGTATTTTAACGTATTTTAATAACCAATTCCTACGTATTTGTAGAATACTGTAAATGTACTACATTCTTGAGCTTTAAGAACTAACCCAATGCTTTAAAGGTGCTTTTTAAAGACTGCCAACAAATTTATATTGGATTTCTGCATAATGTCACTTCTCAATATTAAGTGCTTGAGAAACTATCTAAAACAAGAAATACGAATCATAGCTATAATGTGTATAAACCCAGGTAAGAAATCCTCACATAGTGTATGTTTTGAGCCTGAAACAATGTATGCATTCTCACACATTATCTGAAAAAAAATAATCTGTTCAGCCTCAAAAGGCTGGTCAGCTACTTTTTATTTTAATAAACTCAAGTCAGCTAGAATTTTGAATCCCAGTATTTTAAAAAAATTAACACAGAAACCCCCAAATTTTATAACTGTCAGTTGACATTGAAGTCAATCTCCCTTAATGATATTAAAATATCAGCTTTAATTCTAAGTTTTAGCAACCATCATTTATTCATTGTGAGCTGCTTGATAGCATTCCTATTTTAATGTCATTTAAGGCATCAGCTAAGTTGCATTTTTAACAAGAAAAAAATCACAGTAGGTATCTACTGATTGCTAACACTGATATATTCTGTCAAGAAATTTCCTTTACTTATTTTTAATCTCAAATTCACCAGCACACAACGCAATGCTAGACTCCAGCTTATTGAGCACAGAATTAAGATGGCTGATAAACGGGGACATGAAAACCATAAAGCCCAATAAAATATGCATTTCAAACAAGTTTAACGGTTTTCATTTCGGACAAAGCATAACTACATATGTATTTTCAATTTTGAGTTTGCAAGTCAGTCTTCTGTATAATACAAGGAAGCGAACAATCCTGAGCTACTACTCTTGTACTTTGCTATCTGCAGGACAATAAAAAAAAAAACACCAAACCACCTCCAAAACCATTCCACACATGCTAAAACCATCCTACCCACCAAAGGTCAAGGGCTTCTTCCTGTAGCCACCAAGGAAACAAAGGGCAGCAGCACAAAAGCTGCTCAGAAAGCGCAGACACCGGCCGCGCCGGATATTCTGCAGGTGAAATCCAGCACAGCTCACAGCACTAATTAAGGCAGCCAATGTCTCACTAGGGAACTGTATACAAAATATAATGCCTATCACACAGGGGAAATGCCATTTGGAGAGAAGGCTAAAGAACACTCCACAAGCGGGAATATTTGCCAAATAGGATGATGTCAGCCGGCAAATTTCTTACATAGTGGAGCACACAGACTAGCAAAGCATCTCAGCAACTGGCTCTCCGGAGTCTGTGCAAGTGCACTATTTTCAAGCATGAAAAAAGCCCAACAGTGCAAACCAGTCAGGTATTATTGTAAAGCTCCTAGTTATACTTGTTCAGCTAAAAAACCCTACACCAACCCCAAATTCTGTTGTTACTGTTACCATACCCAAAGAACAGTGAAGCATTAAAGAAGAACCTAACTTCTAATATTTCCTACGCACAAATTATTTTATTAAGTTATTTTGGAATTGTCTATCCCCCCTCTTATATGTCTGAAAATTCAAATACATACAGACACATTTCTTTCTAATACATCTTCTATACAGATATAAATTCGTACAGAAAGACAGACAACTATATCTATAATAAAAAGATAAAAACATGCACTCTTCTGGATGTCTCTTCTGCATTTAAACAGTTCCTTCTATGATACCCTTTCTTACAAACTACCACAGTACTTTCCTCCTGGTGCAATTTCCTTCTACCCTGCATATTCATCTTCATCTGGGCTGGACATAAAAGCCCTATACCAAACGCGAACCATGAAACAGCAAATATTCTCCTCATCACCATTCTAAAAAAGAAATAATGCTTGAAAGGAGTGAAATTAAATATTCCCACAAAGGCAGCAATCCATTTCCTAGTCACCTGTTTAATTAAAAAAACCACATACAAATCTGGCTTTATGCATGCCTAACTCTCTCCAAGCTCCCGTTTCTGATGTCTAAATCACAGATTAGATTTCAGTCCAGATTTTTTTCTTGGTTTCGGTTTTTTATAAATAAATGTCAGCTAACAGAAGACTCCATCTCTAGACATTTCCTACTGAAAGGGTCGTCTTGAAGAAAAAAAGTTCAGTAAAAGACTAACATCTACATTTACTCACAGGAAAATGACAGGGTTCTTTTGCAGAACAAGTCCATTTTTATCGCAGGTCAATTACGAATCGACTACATTTATTTTTTTTTAAAGTCTTCTTTTACAAGAAGTGCTGCAGCCTTTTTTCCATTAGGCTATGAAATGGCTGGAATGTGACTGAGCACTGTGCAATGTATGCATTAATCAAAAGACTGCCAGGGCAAAAGTATGCAACTGCAGGGGAGGACCCGTGGTCACAGCTTAACATGTTAGATTAGAAGAAAAACAGAAAATAGTTGCTGTTTATCACCTTAAGGAAAAAGTTATGAACAGCAGACTTAAGAGGATATAATTGGCTTTATTATATGTCAGCACCAAAACCTTAATTCTCAAGTGTTTTTATAGCTCTCTGGAGTACTCTATGTGCTGGTACTAGCACTCTAATTGTCCATATATTACTTGAATCATAGGCCTAAGAAAAGTATCATTTCATCCAAAACTATTTCTAAAAGTTTATTTATAATGAATTTATTAAAGTGAAAAGCTTTGCCCAAGGAATAAAAAACAAACAAAAAAATAGTTCTGCCCTTAAAAAAGAAAAAAAAATAAAAATCACTGTAACCACAAAAGGATTACTTACATGAAATACCAGTTTCACATTTAACTAAATTTACTGAATGAACTATAGCAAAGAAAATATTTTCTGCATTTCATAAAACCATACTGCTGTGAAAAAGCCAGTTAAATACTTCTAGGCACATGTTGTAGGTGCATGGGAAGTTATTTCCATTAAGACAGCTGTCTAAATCATATGTTGTTTTGATAACAAACATGCCCTTTAGAATTGTTTTGATTAAGCGTCCTGTTTTATTTTTATAATTAAAAGCCAATTTTTCTGATCTAATCTGCTTTTTTTTTTTAAAGATGAGAAGATAAAAGGCTCATGAAAGATCTGCCAAATTAGACACTGGCACTTATGAAATACTTTCAAAACTAACAATACAGACAATAAGGTCAATATTCTTATTTAAAACATCCCTCTAGCAGAGGCTTTATGGATTAGCACATATAACAAAAAACCCCCAAATTAAAATAACTTTTTTTAAAAAGAGTAGTTTAACATCTCTATAATTTGCTAGCACCTGCCTAGGTTTATTTGGGATTGTCCTAACAAAGCTTAGAGATTTGTGAAAGTGAGTAAGCACTCTTACTTGGACAGCAAAAGTGAAGAGACGGAAGGAGTCAGATCAGAGAATGGATCAGAAATTCAGTATAACCAAACACACAAACTGCAAAAAAATTTCACATACTAGCAGTTACTGTTTGGACAATGTAACGGGCTAGCAAGTTTCTCAGAGACCAAAATGTTTTAAGTTTTAAAAAAAATCTGGCCTCTCTAATTCAGGTATTCAATAAAAAAGCAGAAGTATTAACAATAACGGATTCAAATCCCCTATGAAAACTTATTATTCTGTGTGACAACATACCCAGCCCCGATACTTATCAGGAAAAAAACAGCCCTCAGGAAAAAAAAAATTCTTTTGAAATTCAGGAGAAGTGTCAGATGTTAGAACGATTAATCCAGAAACTGGAAAAGAGGACATGCTTAATAGCAGAGGAAAACCTCGGAAGAGGGCAAGTTGCTGCAGAAGCACTTTGCTAAACTGAAAGTTATGACTGTTTTTGACAGCAACGATGACTGAACAGAGATTCTTTATGGACTACACAGGTTAAAAGATCACAGCATTTCATTCAGAACATTTTTTTTTTTTTTAAGTTTGCAGCAACTCAAATCATGGTTGAATATAACTGCAAGTACCACTCCAATGAGAGTGCTGAACTACCATAAATCCTCTCTTCTTAAATCTTAAGTCTATCTGATCTAAATTGTTACTGTAATTCTGTTTGGCAAGGAAACAACAGTAGTATGTTTGTGTGCCTGTCAATATTATGTCATGACTTCTGTGACTGAAACTGGTGCCCGTGAAGCCCTAACTCAGCTCTCTGGTGCATATATGGATCATGATTTAGTCTACTTGCATCTCCTAAAGCTCCTTTGTTTTTATAGCTCAAAACAGAACGTATTCACTCAGCAAGTTCAATACTTCTGCTCTATGCATATACTTTTAAGACTTATTTATTGCAATTCAGAGTAGAGGCAGATACCATTAGTTTCTGATTTTCATGGCATTCAAACATTGAGTGGAGTAACTTTAGTTAAACCATGCAATTTACTACTGTGTTTTTACAGAAATATATTGACAGCAGAACAATGATAAGACCCAAACCTTGATTACAGAAGTGAAAAGAAGTTCGTCCTCGTGGACAAACTCATCTAATCACTTTTCTTCAAGATGCATCTTATACCATATGGTGCTATTTCCTTATCTAACCCTTTCCACATACACATCTCTATATCCTTGTCTCCAGTGTTTGGTGTTGTTCTCACATCAAGTATTCACCGCATCCAAGTTTCCAATCACACAGATTTCCACCCTTATCTTCTTGCTGAGCCATACCTAGTTACCTCCTTCCAGTTTTCCATGAATACTGTCTGTCTCTGACAATCTCTCAGCTTTACCCACAGCCTGTGCCCATTTTATCCCCAACTAAGACATTTTCAAAGTAGCCTTTTGTCATTGCAGTGGTTTATCCACCATTGCGTCTCCTGATCAAATTGCTTCAAGTCTGCCCCAGCTCCTTACTGGTTGCCAGACCCATTGTCATTCCTACCAGCTTCCATACCAAGCTTCTTTACCCATTGGTTTCCACTTAGCCCTCCCCTCTTAATTCTTAGCATCTCCAGCACAAAATCTAGCCCTGACTTTCTAACTCCAAGATACTTTTTCCTCCCTTTCATAGCTCCAATTTCTGATTCCTTCTGTAGTCAGCCTTCAGAGCTTTTAGCCACTGTGGCTAAGCAAATTCCAACAGAAGCCTCTTCTACTGTCTGACATCAATCTTTGTATCTTCTGCTTTGTCTTCCCTCTAAGATGAGAAATTCACAATCAAATACCTAACACCTCATGAAGTTAAGTACAGAATCTCCTTCTTCCAAGGAGATCTCCTTAACAGAAAACGACATGGCGTGCACTAAAACAAGGTACATCTGACTTGTTCAAAACTGACTGTTTTCTACTCTGTATTCTCAATTACCAGCCAATAGGGAGGAATAGTCAGAATCGTTATTGCAGCCCCCCCCCAAAAGTGCCTTTTTAAAGCAGTCTGGATCTTCAAGCAGGTATAGATCTGGAAATCTGACTGAACTCCTACAAATGCCCAGTACCTCTTTTTCACTCCAGTGACACACCACATTTCAGATAAATAGATACTTACGTTTGGAGGAAGAAGTGTTAGAAACTTTTTCTACACATGCATAGTTAAAGCCATCACAGCTATGAAATGAAGACTTTCAAAATATTTCTTCAAAAATTACAAACATTACATTTTTATCAATGTCTAAGAGCTAAGGTAAGAAGATTTTCACTATCAGTGCAGATTTCACTATAAACTTTAAGAGCAAATATAAATTATATTAGGCAACAATTGATAACGCAAGAACAATAAGCCACCATCATGCTTCTCTTAAGATAAAACAGAAGCCCTTGTGTTTTGATTTGAAGTGTTTATTCACTGCATATTCTGGTCTATGCTTCAAACATAATAAAACTGGGTATTATTTGCATGGTTTTCCTCAGCCTAAGAAGGATGGAGACATCCACTGAATTCATTAGTTATCTACAGGGCAGATAATTGTTCCCCAAATGAATCGGTTTTGAAAAGCCACTTGCTGAGGCAACATAGCCTGATGCTTGACTAAAAAATAAAACCAAACCCAAAACCAAACCGCCACAAATCTTAAAGACCAGAAGACTTTAAACCTGTAGAGAAAGAATTAGCTAAATTAGGTTTTCAGTGGTCTGAAAAAAACATTTATATCAACTAATTATTTTCTCTATTAGTCCATTCATTGCATTTTACCTACCTAGTGTCTTCACAGTATGATGAGGACTCTCCAAAACAATTCCTTCTTCTGTGTCAAATATCGGATTATCTATTCCAGTTTTTGGAGGAATCTGTGCTAATTTCTTTAGCCTCATGGAAGCAGTAAGGTCCAGTTCTTGCTTCTTTCCCTCTTCTTCCCGTCTGCGCCTTATGTCCTCTTGCTGCTGACGGATTCGCTCAAGTTGAGCGCTCCGCCGCATGGGCATCATCCTGGAGCCCAAATCCCCAGGGCAATCAACAGCCATTTCTCTGTGCTTCTGAGGTTCCTCAGAAGATGCAAGATCCACATTTTTTGCTTCACTATCAGAATCTTCAGTGATGTGTCCATTCATATGAGAAGTTGTCATGATTATTTGTAATTATGCTTATTCCCTTCAAACAGAAATGCTGATATTAAGCCAGTTTTCGTTATGATGATATGTAAAATCCATTATAACTTCAAAAATATTTCCTTTCCATCACAAGACAGTGGAAGAAACATACAGGAAGAAAACCTAATGAAAAAGATTTAAAAAAAAAGTTAGTGAATAATTGCATTAAAAAGAAAACACCTAAGACAGTTCTCCAGGTTCCCAGGCACCAGAAGAATGGAACGTTTCCCCTGCATTTACACAGTGCTTCTTTCCCTGCTAAGAACTACAGAGCCCTCACAGATCTGTTTCACACACTGTAGCAAACTTCAAGTACCAATATTAGAAAAAGAGCACTGCTCAAAGAAGTGCTAAAGTCTCTTACATTTCCTCATCAAAGCAGTCACAAAGTCAATGACACATTATCTTCAGTATGTCCAATTAAAAAGTCATAAAATTGATAAATCATTATGCACAGTATTACCAATACACTTAATTCTTCAAGTTCCCTTTTATTTTTTTTTTTAATTTAGTGAAAGGAAATACTACAAAATATCTCAAAGTTTTCTTATACACTGGAAGAACCAAGATAAAAAAACCCAACCAACCTATGTTCTTAACCCAAATATTTATGTTTGGAGGAGGAAGGTAAGGATTCTTATGTTGTAATTAAGTAGAAAATTAAATATCAGTAGTACTGTTTGGAAAGAGCAGCAATAGAAACTCCTACGCAAATTTCTGCCAGCTTGCAATTCTAAATTAAGTACAGCTTCTCATTTCCATGAGTAGCATACATAGAGCAACATCAAACCAATTTTCTTCACCTGTTTCCTGTCTAGCCACTACTACTACTTGAAGCAGGCACCAGGAGCAGATCTTATTCTAACCAATAAGCATTACAACCAAAGTCTTACAATGACTAATTTCAGAAACAAGTTTTCTTGGCTTTTCTTTCTGAATGTTTCCTTTGCAATTTTAAAAATCCCAAGATAACAAGAGGGGAAGGTTGTTATACCGTCTGTTTGTTGCAAGTTATGGACCATCCAAGCTTTTCAGCCCAAGAGAAGTTTATTTTACTACATTAATTTTTATACTAAGGATGAGAATACTGATTTTTACTGCATCATACATAATATACATAGAATAACATTTGGAATTAACAGGATTCTTTTCCACTGTAGAACTTGGTATGAACAGATTTTATACTCTTTAGATATGTGCAAGTCTGTGTTACACAGAGTTTGGTTGCTCAAAGTTTAATAGGGTTAACTTGTGTCCTTGACTGTCTTCCTTTGAACTGCTCATATCTAACAGGAGAACCTTAGTGTTTCTACATGACACATAAATCTGATTTATTTGGAAAGATCTATGACTGTCTTCTATCCAACTTTGTATCACAAGTCTTACCAATAGGGTCCTGGAGAGCACATGTGGAAGTCTCTGCTGCACGGATCGCTTTTATTATTCAAATTTTTGCCCTAGAGAGGAGGAGGGCTTGTATAAACTGACAGCAAAAGGACAGCTATTGAGACAGAGCACTTCAGTCACTCTGCTCACCATCAGGCATCACACAAGAATTTTAATGTGAAGCAATTATGAACAATGAACAAGCCATATTTCTGGTGCAAGTTCAAAACAGCAAAAGTAAAGAAAAAAACACTACTGTCTTACTAACTATACTCACTATTCTTAAAAATACAAGGCACGCATCATTCTTCATACTGACCCATAGCAATGTCAGGCTTCTATCACCTCTTTAGCCACTCTCAACACACTAAACAAAGCACAGACTCCAAAAGCTCTGTCAAAGACATCATCTTGGTGTGCAAGACAGATGCTAGTATAAAATACATACTGGCAGGGACAGAAACAGAAGTGCTGTAAAGGTGGTTTAAGCTTTCACTTACTTCCTGGGGGCTGTGGCTGGTGTGCATAGCAATCCTAATTGCTTTAACAAATAAACTCTGTACAGTAAAATTAAATTTGTTTTGCTTCAGCAACTTCCAAAGAGCAAAAATGACATTTTCTGGAGGCTGAGGTTTTGTGTTACATTTTATTGGTGTTTAAAATTCTTTCAATGCTAGAAGTATGATTAGACTTGATAGTTCCCTTTTTAAAATTCATTAAAGCTGCAAATTCCAAATGACTGCAAGGGAGTTCAGTGCTTACCTCCAACTGAATTTCATTAGTTTTGGCTCAGCTGAGAGTACAAAACCCAACCTACATCTGTAATTATATTATAAAAACAAGAAATACATATTTAACATCAGGCACCGTGAAAAAGATTTATCATCAGCTGACAGCCATATACTATGACAGACATGGTACATTAAAATAGTCATTAAAAACAACTGGAGGAGGAATTCTAGGTTGCTGAAGTGAATTAAGTTAGATTGAAATCGGCACACAAGATGCTTTCTGGTATCTGAATTACTAAGTATGCTTAGTATATGTTCATACTATTACAAAGTATGAGCATGAAATTATGCTGGAGATCTCTATCATGTATTATTAATGGCTCACATAACAGCGTGTCTTCTGGTATTTTTTACTCAGTACTTCAGATTTCTAAGCAAGCAAAACTTAAGTCATAAAAATCACATCTCAAGCATCATTTGTTTCTTCACAATTTCCCAGATAACCTGCCAGATTAAGAGACCTGGAAACCAATGACATAAAGGAAAACACAACTATGCTGTACAGCATAAAATTAACTATTACTTGATGAGAGTTAAACTTTGAAGTAGAAAACACTTCACAGATATCTCCTATGGACTTAATAGTACCTGAAATACCTGGTACAAACTGCAGCGGCCTGATTTTTTTCAAAAGTGAGTTAAAGTTACAAAACCTATGACAACTTGATACTCTTTTTCTTAATTTTAAAAATTCTGTAATAGAAAAAAAGCAAACCTTTTTACAATAACTTTGCAACACATTCAAGACTGTGCCTTCTGGCATGGTTTGGTTGATTATTATTTTTTAGTTTACAAAATGTTATGATTTCCTCTAATTACAAGCTCTAGAACAGACTTGGTATTGGAAGAAAACTCTTTCTTTAATATCCAGCTGACTTATTTCTAATAATTTCAGACCAGAGTTCATTATAAAACCTGTCAAGCACGGGAACTTAGTTCAACGTGTATTTCAAAGGGCTTTCAGACATGCCAAGAGGTTTTAACATTCCATGCTCACTTAAATGTGCAAGATATGTGGATCAAAACCAAAAAGGGCTAAACCATCAAAAGGAAAGTAATTTTCATTGTTAGTGCTTTTAAAATTACATTTGTACAAGAGCAATAACAATGTTAACTTGCAACACCAAAGCACAAAGAAATTGAAAATTCAGATGCTAAGGTTAGATTCCAGTCTTATGAACTGCATAAACAAATTGCTTGACATGCAAACATGGGAAATTGCAAGCGTATTTTTGAATTGCATTGATACTACATTTAAGAATTGTGGTCTACTTAAAACACACAATTTTATTAGGCTTGTTTATCTGCAGTAGCAACAGCTCAAGAACTGCCCCGTCTACACCATCAACTACAAAAGATACAGAGCTACTACCTACAGAACAGATATGAAAGTATTGTTTTCCATGAAAAACAGACCAATAAGAGCATATGTCATGTCAATGCAAGATACCTGTGCAATTTCTGTGTACAAACTATATGAGTTTGTACACACAGAGTTTATCACCTAATTTCACTGTGTATTTGCACACAACAAATGAGTATGAATTTTAAACTGTTTCATTGCAGAAGTCTAAACTGCCTTCTAAGGCATATCCAAAGATTGTTTTGTATAAATATTCAAAGTAATACTACCCTTTATTCTTGTTGCAGTCACTCTTGTAACTTTCAGTCATATCAGACTACTAGATCCATTTCTAAAAGAGGCCACATTGAATTTAATTACCTAGTGCAACAGACAATGGAGTTTGGATAAACAATTCTTGCTGTCTCAAAATTAAAAGCAGAAATGCAATATTTGTAATTGTTATCGCTATTCGAAGTACTTTTCTTCATTGTCAAATGTCAAAAATAGCAGCTGGTCGCTCAGCTGGCCCAGGGAAGTGATGTTTACCCCCCTGCTCCCCTGGGCAGGCAGCTGCAGCCCCCTGTTTGCAGGTATTAGCATCCCCCCAGCAGACCAGACTGCAGCATTGCTGTCTCCCAGGGGAGCTCCAGCACACTGGAACCAGGAGCTGCAGGACTTACGTCAGATGCCAGCCATGCCACAATGCTCCTCAGCTCGCTCCGTTGCTTCTCCACAGATTCTGAGACCGTGGCAGCCTGCCTTCCAGCCCTGTTAGAAACAATTTTTCAAATGCAGTGGTTAAAAAACACTTTTTGCGAGTTCGATCAAGCTTGGTCAGCAGACAGCTAAAACCTCTCAATAAGCAGCTGTAGTGACGCCAATAAAACCTCTCTAGTACAGCACTTCAACTGTTCTGTTTACATCAGTCATTAGAAAACACATTCTGTGATTCAGGTGAGTGAAATCAGTTGAAGAGGTATGTAGGATACACCATGGTAGATTACTTTTAATAATATATTTTATCTCTGTTAGATCTAGGAAATTAACATCCCTTAGAATAAGCATGAACTAAGCTTTAAGAAATTGAACAGGCTGATTTCCATAAAAGAAATAACAAAGCAATCATATGAAGCAATCATTTTATTTAAATTCTTACCAATCTCTCTTTGAAAAACACAAGTTACATGCTCTATTACCAACAATCTTCCTTGATTAGTATCTCAATAATGAGACACTTTAATCAGTTATAAGTGATAGCACAGGTCAAGCAGAATCACTGCACAAGATGCTTGCTCTAATCTTAACAAATCTGACTTCCCACCACAGTAGAAATGCTTTTTTCTTTGTTACATAAATAATTAAAATGCTTCCAAAGTCGACTGAGACTAAAAACATTTTCTGAAAACAGGAAGGATAAACATCTCTCTCATATGCCACGATTCCCTTTGTTTTTAATACACACTACCACTTACACATCAGCAATGTTTAATTTCTACCCTTTAGACCAAATGAAAAATAGACATGAGGAGGGAATAAGATTTCAGCTGGAGTGACTACAGAAGTGCTGGGGAGAGTGAATGACAACAGAAACAAATCAGAGCAGGTTTTAAGAAGCTTATTGCCAAGAATGACCTACACATAGAAAAACCTAAGACTTTTGGCAAGGTCATTTAAGCATATTTTTAAAGTCAATAATATAGTATTTAACTTTTGTTTCTATTTTGCTGTCTGTATCACCAATAAAGCTCTGACAATTTAATGTTTTTTGAACTCTTGTGAGCAACTCTTAAGTGCTGACAAGACCTACATTTTATTTTAGGTGAGGAGCACGGCAGAGGGCAGTCTCTACACCAATAAATGAAAAACTGAAAAAAAAGAAACACTCAGTTTCAAAAAGCAGCCCACAGAAACAACCAACTCTATAGTTCATCAGATAGTCTGACACCCACATTACACCAAACCAGCAAATAGATTTACTGCCCTAGTATCCCTCTTTGCCTTAGATTAATAGGCTGCAACTATGCATACATTTGAATAGCCAGCTCTAATCAAGTCTTTAGCGCCCACAATCCCTGCTTGACAAGAAACACTTATTTTATACATAGATATGGGCAGATAACACAGATGTCTATGGGCTGCAATGACTACACGAGGGAACAGTGGAAGAAAAAAAAGAACTCTTAATTTAGCAATTATTCCAAACGTTTAGAAACCTTCAAGCATAACAAATGAAGAGTAAAGAAATTCCTAGAATTCCTGGGGATGTTAACAGATCTCGCAGGACAGCCAGAAGCATGATAACAAGACAGTCATTTCTTATCACCTATTCACAGACAGTTAAGACTTCAGATTTCATTGTCTAAAAGTAAACATGCCTGTCCCTGTTTTAAACAGTGGTCGTATTCTCTGTGAAATTAAAAATACTGCTGCTATTTTAGTTCTCTAATAAGATTCCCCCACTCCCTTCAAATTGTATCCTTTTCGGCTTGGGCTCTTGCACCCTTGTCTCATTTTAATCCCTGCCTTTTTTAGCATGTTATTTTTAATGTCAATCCTTCACTGCTTCACGACATAAAATATAGTGCTAATAGTAAATGTTCATGTGTACCAATATGTAAATGACACTTTCACTTGAGAGACATGATTGAACCAAAAGTATACTGAAAATATGATATCCTGTAATTTACATCTCATCTGACATTTAAATTCATACAAAATGGCATTAGTTTAGTCTTCCACAGCAGGCTGCTCTTCAGCCATATTTACAATGTTCTGGGGAAAGAGTTCTTCATGTTTTAATCTTCCAATATGGGGTGAATTCAACAGACACGTTTAGCAACATTACCTAACAAAAAGGGTAACACAGACATTCCTCCTTTCATCCAAAAATGCTGAAACCTTGAATTAGGTTAACCAGCTAATTCAACAGCCTTCAAAGAGGCTAGATACAGGGACAAAGACCGTATTTCAACTTTCTATACCTGAGCTATAGGCTTTGCAAGCCTCACAACACTATGTAACAAAGATATATGTGCTAGCCTCTTTCATGCAGCCTTCTTCCTTGGGCTCTCTTCTCAACTCTTTTTTGCAGTATTTTCTGAATGAGTGACAGCAAAGGGGTTGTTTGGTTGTGGTTTTTTAATTACTGAACTTAATGACTTAACTTGATTAGCTCTATCTCTGTATGACTCATAGGAACATCAGGGGAAGCGGAATAAGGCTTAATGACAAAAATAATGACAAAAATGAGTTGAGACTTCTGAAGATTTAAATTCTGAAATATAGACCATAAACCACAAAATTGTATGACCGATGATCTCTGCAATTCACAGAACTCATGGTCACTATACACCACAAACTCAGAATAACCACATTTTATTTGAGCTCTGCTCTAGTTATTTTGCAAGGGGGACCACAAACTATTTTACATACTCAGGTCTCTGATGTCACAAGTTTTCATTCCTAACCTCACTTGAGATTGTGGTTGCTCTTCCACTGAGCAAATCCCCCAAAAAATCTGCTGCATAAATTTTAGGAGTGCCCCTCTGAAGTATTTTCACTTCATGGACATAGTTCCCTAAGGTTTTCTCTAACTAACACCACCTGTACTTGCTTTTCCTGGAGGACACAGCAAGCAAGGCATACTAGCCATGCAGCCTATGTCTGTTTTTTTCTATGATACCCACTTCATTATTACTACAACACTGAGATGCCCTCTTTGACAAAGAACACAGAAGCCCTTGCTGCTACAGAAGAAACAAACCATCCTCAACCAGAATAAAGGCAATGGAGAGCTCTGGTGTATCCCCAACAAAATAGTTGGTTGCAATCCCACTTTGCAGAGAAGTATTACGCTCAAGTGAATTTGTGCACATGAGATCTGCTGGAATGTCGCTACTTGTCGCCAACTTACCGGGAGTGAGAAAAGTCAGAACTCAAAATTTTGCAGACTGGAACAACTGTTCAGAACTTGCAAAATGTAGTTTCTTTATACTGTGTCTCTCACATTACTTAATATTTGCAGAACACTTCATTAATTTCTTCAGGAAAAGCACATAATTCATATGTTTGTGCACAGCTAACTCCCCAGCCACTAGCGCAGAACAAAGCTGACTAGGCTTTCAAGTGTGCCCTACTTTTGGATCCTTTCAAACAGAGATTCCATAGTTCATGAATTTATGACAAGAACCAGAAAAGAGACTGACTGTCAGTGTGATTCCTCAAACTGTTCAGCTCGGCTAGTTTGCTGCTCCCAAAGGCTGCAGTTTACAACTCTCCTGACTGCTCCCTTAGCCTCTGCACTTTTGGGGTGTACAGCCAATACCTTCTCTGATAGCTTTGATGCTTGCCAGATCTCTCCGTGAGTCACCTAAATTCAACAAGACTGTAGAATGTTACAAAATATTTCTGGCTGGTTGGTCAAAGTGGCATGCTATAACAGCTCACCATATTCTGAAAGGTGACTGGACTGGCACAAGGGGCAGGAGCAAGTGGTTGAGACCAGGAAGGCAAAAAAGTGAGGACAGAGACAAGCAGAAAAACTCCTTCGCCCCCAGCCACAGCAAAGAGGGGTTCCAAAGGAGTCCCATCTCATGGAACCATACTCTGAATTCATCCACTTCTCCTGCATCTCATCCACAGCTACCGATTTTAAAAGTCTTCCATCCAAAAAAACCCCATAAGCAAAACACACAAAAAAGAGGCTACAGAAAGAGTAACCACATACCTATAACCATTTGCATTCTCTTCCTGATGATGTGACCAGGACAGTTAAAGAACCTATTGGTTTCCCTTAAAATGCATAGTCTGAGATACCAAGAGTGTAAAGGACAGCAAAAATGTGTATTTACCTTCAAGCACGTTTCCTCCCCCCAAAAACAGTGAATTGAACCCCCTTGTCTTAAGAGCATTATTAAAGGAGATCCTAATGAAAAGCCTGAACATCTCTGCACATTCATTACTTGAAGATACTCAATATATCCAACCTGTTATCTTTGTGTAAATAGTATAAACAAACTAGATGAGACTCAAAGCTTGGGGTTTTTTTGCCCCCCCCCCCCTTTTTTTTTTTATTTACAGTGGACAGCAATAACATCTTAATTTTCTGAGTGCTCACAGCAGAAGGCATAAAAAGGTACACTTACCAGTCGAGCACTAATGGAAATAAAAGTATTACCACATCAGGCATACACATACCATACCGATGGAATTCACATGTGAGTAACCACTTGGAAATAGACAAAGATTAAAGATCACCCTTATTTCAAACCTCTCCAATATTTATCACAAAGATCTGTTAAGCTTATGAGAACAATGCCAACCATGGCTGAAGAATTCATGCTGGTTCCTTGGTCATACTATAAGGTAAGACTGTTGAACAAACTTACACTGTCTAGTAACTTAAAACACAGGTCACGAAGAAAACACCTGTAGAAAAAGTCTTTATGTGAAGTATTACCAAAATTTCCCTATAGGATGTGAAAATGCCTTTGCCTAAGATCATGGAGTGAATCTTCTAGTGAACTTCCAACACAGCATTTGAACTTGAGGACGTATTTCCCCTCAATTCTTAGACTAATCAAGTTGAAGATGACTCTTCAAACAGTAATGTTAAAGACTTAATTTAAAAACAACCTTTTCCTTCTTTGGTAGCATCTTTAAAGCCTTCTTCCCATCCTTAATTTGAAAGTTGAAAACCGAACACTTAAGTTTCTGCATAAGCAAAAAAAATTCTCAACTATCTTGAATATTTTGTGCCTGCGAAATGGATAAACAACAAAAGGTATGTTAACCTAAACTCTACACCTGCTTGTACTAATAAGTACACAATTACTCTTAAAAAAACCCAAACACCCCAAGATAAATTTTGCCCTGTTATTAGAAATTTCTGAAGTGCCTGACAACTAAAACTAGTTCCATAAGCCTGTATTTCCCACTACTATCCACTACAATACAGAAAACTGTAATAGCAATAGAAAATGGAAATTGCAGTCCAGGAACAGACAGTCAATTCTTCCTAGTTTTCTCTGCAAGCTCAAAATTCTCTAATTTGTCCCACTTTACCTTTCATATGTATTTTTTATTATTATAACACCTGAAACAAGTTTCTCAAAGGAAAAGTAGAAGACAGAAGATATTTGGACATCACTTCTACCTGACGCGACTATCTAATGGATGCAAGATAAAGAAACTTCTCTACAACAGGCAAAGTTTCCTCCTGGTGTTGATGTCAGATCTCAGGAATTCAGGTATTTCGTAATGGGAAATGGGAAGACAGGAAGAACAACTTCAACTAATGAATGCAGAACATCCTCACATTTCACCACTCAGTGAAGTAAGTTGTATAGGTATTTTAAAAAAGGGCACAGAACATTAAGAATACATTCAAAGAAGTTATTACGCAATACTTGGAAGAATCACACTATACACCCAACCCCTTAAACAAATACATCAAGATTAAGTTTGCACAAGTTTACGAACCAATGATGATAACTTGTTTATATGCATTACCAATATAGCTGATATATCTCTGTAAAGAAAACAGGACAACACTTTATTGTGCCAATATTTAGAACTCTGTCATCAGGTACTTCTCACTCAAAGTAAGAACTTGATATCCCAAAATAATCCTGATGACAAACTTTAAACAGTGCCATTTATAGACACTTTAGGTAGCAGCATCTTCACTAATCATTATTTACTTTCATTCCTAAAGAACCATAGTATTGACTCCTTTGGAAGAAACTTATTAGAAGCTTGAACTTTGTAAGAACACAGTGATGCCATCCAACTGAAGATAAACTGCTATTAAATTCAAAACCCTAGAGCTAAATTTCCCACAATTATATAGCTTATATAGCATGTAAGCTGCATATTTGGCAGTTCTACTCCAGGTTAAAGAATAAAGCCTTCAGGAAATTAGCCTCTAACAGGTTTTACTATACTAATCCTTTGAATAAAAAGAACCATAACACTCTGGGCGCAAGATACTTCTTTCTTAAATTCACATTTACAAAGCTATAAAAATACGAACTTTCAAGTGGAAGTATTACTCAGAATGATGATCCTGGATGCTGCCCTTTCATGCCATGACCAGACAGGTGTTTTCCTCTAGAGGTGGAGACCAACCAGTAATTTAACATCATTATTATGAACAAGACTGCACTGGTAAGACTCTATGACACTGAAGCATTCCAGAAAACAGTGTTACAATTATGAAGCTTTACCAAGCAAAACTGATTACTAAATCATGCCAGAAATACTGGCATTCACCATCAATGAGGCAGTCAGGACAGCTTGAAATATTCTCAGTGCTTCTGCCCCAAAACTGTCAGCCTTGCCCTGTTGCAAAACCAGGTGTCAAGACTTCAATTGCTGCTCCACAGACCACCACCAGAAGTTGCATACAGTATGAATGCTACCGAGGATGGATCTTGATTTTCCCCGAGAAAAGCCAGAGAAGGGAATGAAAATGCAAGGGAGGGAAAAGGGGAGAGTCTAGAACTAAATGAGTAATTTTTCATTCAAGCAGTAATCAAAAGAATAGAAAAGTTGAACTACTCTAAATTTCCTGCTTGTCTAAAAAGCAGAATACAGCGTCCAAAGGCAAGGCTCTGATGACAGAACAGACAGCAAGAGCACTAAAGGGATATGGGGAATATCAGCATTTCTATACACTGCTTGGGAAGCTGCCGCTGTCTTTACACCTAGTTTTCGGATCAAACAGGTAGCCAAAGAGTAACAGCAAAGAGTGAAAGCTGTGGTCCCCTGGAAACAAACTCTGTTTCTTCTGGAAGACAGAAGGATGGTAAGAACAAGTATTTTCTGATTAAAGTGTAAGAAATGTGGTGAAAATTAAACTGAAAATGTTGTGTATGTGTATACCATAGTCTGGTGCAACAGGAAAAAGCAGCATATTTTGCAGAGAAAACTCCAAATATCACTGAAGCATCAGGGCTGTAACAAAAGCACAACACACTTAGATCTTCACTACCGTTACCCCAAGAGACAGCCAGGATTACAGAAGAAACTTCATCCAGACCCTGACTGTACATATCTCTAGTGTCTGACAGGCAGCAAGATCTCTAGTTACTACATGTCCATGCTTCATCACTGAAAAGTTTGAAAATACTTGGTCCTTCTCTTGCCTAGCAATTTGAGGACACCTGACCAGCTGAAACAGAAAACTAATTTTCCTAAACATTATTTTTCAAGATTTCACTGCAGTAAATTCTCATAATGCATTGGAGCAGCACAACTGAAAAACTTCAGGATGCAACATGCACACCACCCGTGCCTCACACACATTTCAGAACAATCCTGAGTTATAGCATCTACTTCCTAACAGTTTTCCTGCCTGAGCTCGGGATATGATTCTGCAAGATGAAGACAACATTCATCTTATTCCAGACCCCTTTCCTCACTTATTTTATACTGGCTTTGGCATCACTAGAGCTCCCCGTGAGCCAGCTTAGTGGAATAAAACAGTAGAAAACAAACCCAGGAGAAAGACACCTCCCATTCTCAGAAGCTAAAAGCTCTAATGTGAGATCATCTGCACAAAAACATTGGTCTCTCTTCATCACCAAAATAACTGCTATTTTTGACCACTTACAAGTTTTTAAAAACTGAATTTTTATCAACTCTTATTTGGTATAGAAGAGACAGTTTATACTAAAAAAAAAAAAAAAAAATCAGACAAAATAAATGTGTACAAGAAAATTCCATGTGCACATGTGTTTAAGTGAAAGAACAAATATAATCCAAAAATCACTCCAGAACGGTGCTGTGTGATCCAACAACAAATGACTCAGGAACAGAGAAGTACCCAAAGGTAACAGAGAGAAAATGAAGAGACAAGCTTCCCCATGTCAGCTAGAAAGGAGGATGGCAATGAATGCTATAATTTTTCTCAATTTCAGAAGAAATGTTAAAATGTGGATTTAGGAGTTTTGGATCCCACTTACAAATGGGAGCTTTTGGGCTCTGGCAAAAAAGAGAATTATAGAATTAATTAGAATGCAATCCAATGTAAATAAGGCTACAATTTAAGCACTTGACAGCATTTTCTTGACAGCTCTCTGAATTGCTGCAGATTGTTTAAAGTTATCTGTCATTAGTGGATTTTTTTTTTCCAAATGTATTAGGTCACATTATGAGTAAAAATGAAATGAAAAATGAAACTAGATTAGTCTCTGCTAAGATAAATCAATCAACACATAGAAGTTTGGGAGTTTCAGTTTTTTCTCATACAAAGGAAACAATGCACACCTTCACCCAGGATAGATTTTTCTCATTTTCTTGAAAGAACCAAAAGGGTCTAAAGATCAGTTGGGTAAAAAGAGACTAAGTTTGCACATGTAACAAAGTAAGAAAGCACACAAAAGGATGTACAGATCAGGAACAGGCTACAGAAGTTAAATCATGTATTTTTAATTAAAGAAAAACAGGCCTTTCAACAAAAGTTAGACCAAAAACTAGTTTGCTTACAAAAATAAACTCACAAAAGTCATTACTTTGAGATTTTATTATTGACCACGCAGAAAAGGCTCCAAATAGCTGTGTGAACTGACAAGGATGTAATTCCAGTCAGCCCATCACACTATGGGCTATAGAGCTATTTAGCTATAGCAGCTAAACAGAATGGTTAGGGCAGTGCTGCTGGTTTCCTCCACTTCCCAGCTCAAGGGGAGAGGTATCAGGACCTCAGATTGTCTCAACAATTTTTTCCCAACCAGTAAATTATTTTTTTTCACCATAGGACTAGGTGAGAGAGTCTAATCACATAACTTCAGGTCAATTAAAAATAGTTTTCTAGCAGAATTTTCAAAGTACCATTCAGTAAAATGGCTGAAATAAAATACATTTTAAATCTGTAATAAAAATATTTTAGTCAACATTCCCAGTAAGCAATAAGAGACCATGAAATTTTGCATAATGACAAAGCACACAGATATGAGTTTAGAGGACAAGACAGAGACAAAATAAATAAATAAATAAAAATCAAGTGACACTGTGAAGGTTTTGAGGCTCTGAGTCCCATACAACTGATAGTGACCTGAAATTAATAAACCACACTGTCTGTGTGTGTCACAAATTTGTCTGTGCTATGCTAACCAGGCTCTCTAAGTTCCTGACAACTTATTAGCTCAGATACCTTCTAATCTTTATTTATCTTTTTAATCTTTATTTAATCATTTTAATCATGAATAAAGCAGGTCTCAGACAACAGATTGCTGACACTCCAGTACATCCCACAGTACGGCTTTGCAGGGTCCTGGCCAGGTGGGTAGGCTACTGTCCAGGCACAACCTTAAATTCTTTCACTCACTATAACATGCAACTGCTGCTCCTACAGATACAATATAATTTAATTATAAAGCCATTTAACATGGTCTTTCAGGCAAAGTTGAATAGACTGAAAATACTATTAATACAGCAATTTAACTGCAAATTGAAATGTCACATTCTGAGGCAGTAAAATCACTTTTGGAAATGCTTAAATTTTGTTAAAGTTATAAAGTTCAAAAAGTAACAGCAGATGCTGCAGGCTTGGATTTTCCATTTGTCATAAGTACAAAAGCAAGCCTTTGGGCTTTAGAGTTTACCTAGGCCTAGAAATCAAAAGAGGGTAGCAGAGAAATGATGCAGAACTAGATGCAGTTCTAAAAAGTCCAATAGGCTAGCCCAGCTTCTAACCCAGCAGGTAGACTGCAAACAGCACTGGTACCATACTGGAAAGCAGCTCCTCTGACAATTTTACTAATACCCACAGACAGAATTTTCTTATTAGCAGCTCTGCACATTACTTTGTTTTCCATCACCCCTCTGGGCACTCATTACATGCACTCTGTGATGCTAGGAAAAAACCAAGGCTCTAGGATTATACTTTCTAATTTTGCAAAATGAGAACACAGGTTCTTGCCCTAAGGAAGCACTCAATAATGACATTTTTTTCAACAGGGGCAAAAAAAGAACCCAAAAAACCCCAGAGATTTTTCTTATACAAGCCAAGAACACTACAGTGACCTTACTATTTTGTTTGGAACCTGAGCATATAAAACAACAATCACCTTTCAAATACTGTCAGAAAAATACTGACCTGAACAAGAGCTGCAACACTGTTCACATGCCAATTACTCAGAGCAATCAACTGGCAAGTCCAGTCACTGGGTTTAATCTCCAGTGCCAAATCAACCAACTGTGTTAGTGAGGCAAATCAAAGCAGGTATATCTGATTTTCTGTGAGCCTTGGTGGAGTTTCTAAATTTTATCATTACTTTTACTGTCAGCTACTTGTGAAACAATCAAATTTTGGGATGTAGATCATCTATTGTCCAGTATTTCTGTTTTGACACAAACTGAATTATTACAATGTAATTTAGGTTAGGACCTTAAATCCATTTGAAAAATAATCAATGCAGCAGCCATAAGTGATTACTAATGGAAACCACAGACTAATCACCCAGGAACCCCAATACTTATAATAATGCAATTCAACTTTCCAAGTCAAGTCAATGATCTTTGCTTTAAAGCTGCAGAAATTGACAACTTTTGAAATCAAAGCAACCATTGATTATCGTTCTGTGGTATCTGTTTACCAGAGGCACTCTGTTAAATAAAACACTTTCATTCCACTCAATTTAAAGAAAGCATTTGAGAAGAGCTGTAGTTCTCTGGTCCCCAGAGACAACAAATCATCTCTGCAATGCAGGCAGAGAATTCTGTTCCAGCACTACCAAGGCTACAATGCCTGCAATAACAAAATTTATTTTTGCAAAGCAGAAATAATAGAGCAAAACCAGGAAGCTTTAGGTATTCCACAGTTTGGGAAGTTTTAGGTATCCCACAGATGCTCAGCCTTCATCGACCACTTCCAGGAGCTTTGGAATGTGAACCAAAAGCTTCACATGCCCTTTTACAAATGACCAATCGGTTGTAAGATACTTATCTAACTGCTATATATTTTCAACGTAAAGCCAGTCGACATTTTATACTAGGAAAGTATTTACCCAGATTTATTTAGAGAAGAACATCCAACAGAATCAACATTCAAAACCTTCTTCTTCTTGATGAATTTGAAATTTATGAAGAGAGAGAAAACTATGTCCAGATATTTAGAAAGCATTCACAGATTAAAAATATGCTGTTCCAGAAAAAAAAAAAATCACTTAAGAAATTACGTATTGAAATCAGAATCTATTATTTGAGGTCAATAAGATTTACGAATATCTTCACGCTCCATTAACTCAAATGATTCTAAGTATGCACCTACATTCTTTCAAAACCAGTTCTGGTATTTTGAGTACAAACAAGGGGTATTTATTAGAGAACTTTAAGTTTTAACAAGCTAACCCCATAAACATACTTCTAATGCTTTCTTATTCCTCTAAACTTCAAGCACCGATTCAAATAGTTCCCACGCAGAGTATTTCAGTCTGACTTTGAGCAATAGGTCTTACCATTATTTACAATGTCTCTATTTTGCTTTAGATTTTGCACACCCTGTGGTGGTATATATTGAATTGACGTAGTACATTTCTGGATGGTTCTACACTGCAGATCTGGAAACCAAAGCCAGTGCAAATTTTACCTGCTAAATAAAATTTTTCAGATAGATACCTGTAAGAACATACTAACATAATGATACATGAATCATGATACCTGCACTGCTGTGATGGTCAGCAATAATATGCTTGGTTGTTTATGGGTTTCCTCAAAATACAAGTCAGAAGTTAGATGTGGAATTTGTTGCAAAGAGATCATAAAATAAGACCCATTATTATTATTTCTTCTTGTGTTTTTTTTTTTTTTTTAAATAAAGAAGAAAATAAGACTGTCTAATGGCTGAGCTGACAGAACAGCAAGCTTAAATTAAAGATGTTGATAGACAAGCCCTAGCAAATCTTGTTGTAGCAGATTAAGTTACTATCCTCAGCTGTAAACTCTGCTCCCATCAGAAGTCACTGATACCAAAAGCGGAGCTGGCAGATGGGAACGTGTGCTGACACCTCAGCCACTTCAGTATTAAAACCAGCATCTTAGTTTGGGTCCCCATCCTCAGATATTACACTGTGAACTGAAACAGCTGAGGAGAAGTACTCCTGCTAATCCTGCAAAAGAACTACAGCAGAGAAGCTGAACAGGGAAAGATAAGAAACTTGACATCACCGAATCTGTCAAGATTTCTCACAACTATAGCTGCAATCCAAATTTCTTCTTAAGTATCCAGAATCACATGTGCCACCTGTCACAAATTCATCCAAAAATAATTTTAAAAGTGCACTCTTGCAAAAAAAAGTGTCAAAAGCACAAATTTAAACTGTTAAACAATTAGCAAATAGGTTTCAGAGACACCAATTAGTTGTATTATGTACCTTAAAGGCTAAATACTCAAATTTAAATTAGCTTTAAGAAATCAAGAAGTGAGGTTTTGCATGGAACTTTAATTTTCACATGCGGTCCCAAGTACAGAAGTTATAAGCAGCACTAGCACACATTACCAACAGACCAGTGTTAAATATCTTTCTAAGATTTGACAAGAGCGTGCACTCAGGAGGGAATGCAAACTAGCCTACGTTTACTACCCAGCCCCTTAGGTATGCAGCTGCATTCATCAAATATTTGTGTAGAAAATACTTTAAAAATATTGACAAAAGGAGAAACTGTATGAAGTTCTCATCAATAAAAGTCAGAAACTGGCTTAAGGGATGAAGTATACATAAATTCAAGTTTGCAACTCAGGTTTTAAACTTTAAAAACCATATATGCAAATATTTAATACTTTACTACAGAATTGGCATTTCAGATTTTATGCAACCTATTAAGTAAAATTCTTGACACTTCTACTGTGTAGTTATCACCCGAGTACTTTTTATTAGGATTGAACACATACAACACTTTACTTCATTTAAGATTCTTAAATTAAGAACCACGACTGATCAGCCATGGAAACCACGCTCAAAGCTTCAATAAGAGCTTGTACAGAATAAGCAGCCCTGAATGTTCACTTCTGCAGGACTGTCTCCTCCCACACACCTTTAACTGGGGTTTTTAGCTTATAAGGATTCCTTTACTTTTCCAAACAAGCCTGAAATATAAATTTCACCTCAGCATCATGCAGACACATTTGTAACAGTGGGTCCCACCTCACTTTGTGCATTGCTCACTGAGCCCCCTCTCTGGAGATCTTCAAGACCCACCTGGGTGCAGTCCTGAGTGATGTGCTCTGGGCAATCCTGCTTCAGCAGGGGAGTTGGACTAGATAATCTCTAGAGGTCCTTCAACTCTGACAATTCCATGAATCCATGAAATACAGCATCCCAAAAGAGACTAAACATGACATACTTGTAGAGAGGAATTCACAGTTAAAGCATTATTATGTTGTTACCATATTATTTTTGTTAATATCTTGATGGGATTTCCCAGGTCTTCAGTTCCTTTTTTTCAAAACAATCAACCAGAAAGTCCCATCAGCTTGCTACACACCTGTAGCCCAGTGCAGCACTGGGTTGGGATAATGTACCACATTTCTACAGAACAAATTTTAGTACTGTATAAAACATGGTTTGCAGCTGTTTAGGATAATACAGAAATGACCTACTGGGTCATGAACCCCAGAACTCTGTCTGACAGTGGCAACCAGACATGCTGTTTAGGGATAACTTGTGCATCCACAAGTTCAACTGTTTAAGAACACCAGACTATTCCATTATGAATTATCTGTCAATGGATCTGCTGTCCAGGAAGCTGTATAACCCCTTTTTGAACATGCTGGTACTGGCTGCCTTCGTGACCCAGTATTGTCCATCTTCCCCATTTAGAGACTCAACCCCGAGAAAGACTTATGTTTGAAGGTCTGCAGAAAGAAGGAATGCAAGAAAAAAAGCAACAGAAAAGTTGCCAAAAAAAAGTGGCAAAAATGTAAATAGTTCACACTAAACCATGAAACATCTAAGGAAAAACAACATATCATGACTCTTCAAAATTCATCATATAACTACTCCCTAACAGCAATAGATCAGTCTAAACAAGACATCGATATAAAAGTCTAGCCTTAAAATTACTTCCTAAGCAATAAGCCAAAATAACTCTTAACTGCCACTTCAAAGCATCATATAATCAGATGAAGAGTTCTCTTTTTCAGTCAAGAAGAAATAGCTCTTCGTTGCATTTTGACTTCTCCTTACTTGAAAATTGACAAAACCTTAAAGAAAGTAACAATCTACAAAATAGTCAAAATAGGCATTCTTAAATAGCTTTTCACCTATTATTTTAAAACCATCTTCAGGATTTTTTCCTTTGTGAAAAAGGACAAGTGACATGTACTTTTTGGGCTCCTAGCTTTCCTTGGGGATACACTTTCAGTTCTTAATCTTTTTATCTTGCTTGATGAAGCCAGGTAACCGGCCTCGTCAGAGCTCTCGCTACCTGTCATCCTATCGGCTTGAAGCAACACATTTTATCAGGAAGTAGTTGATGGAAGTCTGGAAAGAAGATCTCAACAGACACTAGATGGGATATTCTATGAACAGGCAAGAATCAAAGTGGTAACTCAGTAGAAAAAGTTTACAAATCTAACAAAAACTTAGGCTCAAACGGATTCTTAGTATTGGTTATACTCTTAAAGTAAAACAGACTATTCCACTGGTCAAAATCAAAACAGGTACTGCTGGGCTCATAAGTCATTTACTCAGCCCAACAAGACAATGCTGAGCTGATCAGCTTTTACCTCACTGTAAGACACTGTGCTAATTCCTCCCTGAAAGTAATTAGGTTACTAATTTAGAACACATCTTGATTACTGGAAAAAAATGAAATGGTAAGACCTTGTGTCATGTTGGTTTTAGTCATCCTACAACAATAATCATCACCTTTAAATACATATATCCAATTAAATTTCAACTTACTTTCCTTGTCTTCTGCATTTGAGAACTTCTAATACTGCTCAAACAAAAAGTAAATGACACTGCATAGTGGCACTAAGCAATTCCATCATCGCCTGATCCTACAGGAACCGATTCTGCAGAAAGCACGTGATGTTCAGTAATGCTATGTTCTCCCACTGACACGGGACTAAGTTTGTCTGCTGACATCATATGCCCTTTCAGACATCGGGAAGAAGAGATTTGCTCTCTGAAAACAAGAATATACATATGTAAGAAGTACAACCAATATAACACAAACTAGCACAATCCTAGCTCTCATCTGTTTGAAATCTCTGGATGCTTAACCCAAAAGCATAAGCTTTGTCTTCAGACATGAGCAAACATTTACAGAATAGAACATGTTGCTAATTCCTCAGGTATGCCCTGTTAGCCAAGATGTGCAGTTAATTTCTATCATGCACAGTACAGTTATCTATAATGCAGTTTTTCTACAAAAGCAACTTTAATTTTCTTAGTAAGGGTGCACTGCATTACTCCACGATTAACCTACCTCAAGTTTCATTAGCAATAGCTGACAACTCAATGGCAATTTGATAAATCAAGACAAACAATGGTGACTACAAGTTATCAATCATGACACTGCATGATCCAATATTCAGGTCAAGCCTTATTTTTATGCACAAAGATATCACAACAAAAGTTGCCATGATATCTGCTGCGCTGGAGAATTTAACTCGGTACCAGAATCATCATGAAGGAAAACATGCTTCCCTCCCTAGATTCCTCCTCTGCCACACTGAGGACTAACTTGTAAAGTAATTAACAGACAAGGTGTTACCAAAGCATACTACCTTCATCGACCTTAACTGGGATGATCTTCACAGTTAAAAGAACACTTGGGTTTACACTTGAATATTCAGGTAAGAGCTGGCTGCTGATCTCTCTGCCACCCAAACCAAGAACAAGATTTGGCTCCAGGGAAACCAACATGTGATGGGAAACTGCAAAAGCAAAGTAATTTCTCTCAACAGTGATTTTACCAAGGTATCATACCAGTTATATTTTACCTACCTTTGTCCTTAAACAAATATACACCTCATTAAATGCAAGCCCCTCCTATGCCATCATACTGCTAACAACAGCTCACGTGCTTATCACTGGCAATCTTGATCATACGCTATTGAAACGAGAAATTACTCTTTTAGGCACTAGTATGTTGTCCTCTTTTGATCACACGCATTTGTAGTCAGGACTCCACTCAACACTACTGGCACCTCCACGAATACTTTTCCAGCTTCTTCTTCCTGACTTTGAAAATACACACTTATCCTTAGAAAGGGACTCGGAATGCATTCAGCCACCTCCCAGCACCATTGCCAGGTCAAAGAGCAGCCGCTGAGGTTGCACTGGCACTTCCTGGTTATCGATGGGTTTTAGTTTTGCTGAATTCAACTTTCTAGAGAGCATGAAGTTATCACAGAACAACTTCACATGATGAAAATAAGACAATTCACACTGACTACACACCTACTGGTTGATGCACATACAGAGGTATGTGCTTGAGATGTTAACGTACTGACTATTACCACGCTTGATTACTCCCAATACCTTTTGTAAAGGATTGCTTAGCTGTGTTAACACTTTTAATGTATCCTTACCAGAAACCATTCCTTGTTCTAAACTACTTACTTCTCTACTCCCCCGCCCCCAGCCCAAAAACAAACCAAAACACCAATCAAAACATTTGAGAGTCTTCTGAATCTTCTGTAATGGCCAAATAACAGAGTATGACCTTCCAACAGTCTCCCCAGAAGATGAATCCTGATGCAAGACAAGAATGAAACTTCGGGTTTAGTTCCTATCTTATTTTTATTAAGAACTATCTTTTTTCCAGAATTTCTATTATGTCATCTATTCATTTGATAGAACTTTGTAGGAGATTATTTTATTTTCTGTGTTGATAAAGCAAATTCAGATACTAAAGTCTATGATTAGACAACCATGAGCTGCACTGTCACGCATACCAACTGTAAATGATTGATTTAAGTCTCCCTTAAGGGAGAAGAGACTTAAAAAAATTGAAGACTAGAGGCAAAATCAAGTATTAAAAACATTAACAAAGTCCCAGTAACTATTTCTTACTCATTTTTCTTTAGAAGACAATTATAGCCAATCAGAAAATACCCACGAGGCAATAGGCAAATCATTTAACAAAACGAGGCACCGAGGTGATCTTTATACAACAAATAATAATTACAAGTATGTTGAAATAATTGCATTTTTCTATCTAATTATTTGACATCTTGTAAGAAAGCAGAATTAGATCCGCAAGATAATCTAAACATCATGCCATGTATTAGACCCACAACCCACAGATAAGCAAACAAGATCTGCTCTACAATGAAAAGGGCACATTACAGATGCTGTTCAAATGTCTAATACTCAACGTGAGTAGGAATTGGCTACGTCAGCCAAGAATAAATATAAAGAGAAAGATCAGAGGTTTAAGTCTCCAGAATTTTACACCATGCTAGGAAAAAAACCAGAAATCTCTTGCATCCAGTGTTTCAACACTTGGCCTGGAACAAGAAGACTTGGATTCAAATCATCAATTTGTACTTGATCATGCTTCTTGCCAGCCAGTCCCTCGACTACATACCTCTTTCACTCCCTTCCCAAGGGAACGTTACTTCTCAAGAATGAGACTGACCAGCATCTGGAAGCACCTCATGCCCAGTCAGTGGCCAGGCAGTTAAGGCATTCCCCTGGGGAACTGACAGATGGGGATTTCAACTTCCCCCCCAAAAGCAGACGGATTTGAACCCAAATCTCAACATACTGGGCAGGTACTCAAACCATTTACCCATCTGTAAAGAACTGCAACATCACATCCTATTTCAACCAAAAAAGACGAGTGCAAGATCAGGCCTTTCTGTGTTTCCTGCTTTACAGAACAGAAGCATTCCTTGTACATTTGTGCATTACTAATGGTATCTCTGTTTGCTTTCTAATGTAACTGATGCAAGTTTTGAGAGTTACAGCATTTTTTTTCTTCCCACACAGCTATGTATTAGAATGCAATTAGAGAGCCTTGCAGTATAAAACAAGTCTTTACCAACAAGACATACACAGTTTATCACCTCTGGTTAAAAATACCCCGAACCCCAGAAATTACATTAAAATAGCCTGGTATATAAACTACTTATATAGTTATAATTTCATCTTTTTGTATACAGTTCTACTGCATACTTGAATCTGAACTGTACTTCAAATATTTTGTCGTATAGCACTATTAGGAATGCAAAAAGGAGGATGAGTACATAAAACACTTTTGTCAGAACTGCTGTATTGAAGAAAGCTCCAAAGTAGATAATTATACTAGAAAAATAATTTTTGCCACCATACCTGATTTTAAAACACAGTATAAACTGTTTCCACCAAATGAGTTTTCTGTCACAAACACACAGGCAAACCTTTTCAAATATACAAATACCTCTCTTCACCGTTAAAAAAGGAAAACAATGCAGCAGTATTTAATTAATATTTACAAGTCTTGAGGTTTTCTGATGAATGACCAAAGTAGTAATTACTCTAGTGTTCCAAATACCGTAATGTCAAGCCTTTCTGCAACACTGCCTGTCACATTAAGAAAGTGCTTTACAAAAACCAAAACACACACACAAAAAAGCCAGTTGCTAGAACATTGAAGAATTTTAAACATGACATATGAATACAAATCCTGTTATCCACGTAGCC